>JAULJZ010136693.1:0-10736 GCA_032270985.1 Heliamphora pulchella | reverse complement strand
ACTAGGGTCTGAGCAGGGTCATTACATGGGTCGTTATCAATAGGGTTGTTACAACTAGGGTCTGTACCGGGTCATTACATTTCCTTACTATTTTAAAGAGCAAGACGCTTACCCTCATTTTTCCTCCTACTGCTAGAAGTCCCACTTGGCCTTTCCACTTTACTATTTTTGGCTGGGCCAACAAAAAGTGGATGAGAGATCACTTCAGCTTGCTCCCAGCATCCGTCTTATCTGTCCCTGTTTGGAAAACAAGACCATCATTCACTACGTTCGCTTTAGAAAGCTCAGTATCAACAGTCGTATCATCCACCTGTTTGGCCCCCCCACTCCCAAACAAAAGAACTCCCAAATACCCTCATCTGGACTTGCTTTAATGTCCTGTGCAGCACCTGAAGAACACGCCTGATCCATGGCAACACCAGCATCAGCTTTCACCACACTGCATTCGACTGCATCGAATACTTTTGATTTTTCCTTTGCTTTAACCTCTTTAACCTCTTGCCAGCCTTCCTTTGTTGTACTAACTGATCCCATAACAGCTTAAAGAAAAAACAGCTTGCTCAGTAACTACTAGTTTACTCGGGCACTCAGACAGAACATAGCACACCCTGGACTTCGGAGGCACCTCAGAATCTTCCCAACATCTAAGGCCTAAAGCTCTTTGGTAACTCTTCCATAGCATCGACTCCCACAATTCCGAGCAAATGAGATTCTTTTCTTTTGCTTGGTCTGATTGTTGACATATAGAGGCCTGCTCTATTCACTCGCAATCTTTCTTAGACCTGCTTCGTTCCAAAACTCGGGGAATTTTGAAGAACTTCACCAAATAAAGATTTTCCTTATAGTCTCGTTTGTTAGTTTTTGCATTCTGTGTCATTTCATCAAAATGATAAGCTTTCCCCCAGTATCCCAAGGGCCACGTTCTATAATGGCATCCCTGTTTTCTTGGTTATCAAACACAAAGAAGGAAAAACGAGTATCAGGATATCAGTAAGCAAGGACATCCACCAATTGATCCATACCCCAGAGTGAAGATGCAATATTCTGTTGCTCCCCCCATAGGAGTCACCACGACCACCTCTAGTAGGCAAACCAACACCGTATGGTCTTGGATGGCTATCAGTTTCATCATAACCAAGAAAAGGATCAAGATCTTTAGAGTTCTCTCATTTATCTTCCTGCTTTGACAATCTGGTTGGCTTTAGCTCATTTACATCAGATCCCTCCACACATGTTGCCCTAATTTTGTATTTATAGACAGGTCTTCTGAGATAGGGAAACCATAGGTCCTGCTGCAAGTCCTACATTTGCTTTCAAAACCAACAATATTTACTCATTACTCTTAATATAAAAGAAGTGAGATTAAAAGAATGAGAGAGCTTAAATCCGAGGGTTAGCTCGTCTGACTATTTATATTAAATTAGAGAAATATTACAATGACATAAATACCCGTCTAACACTTCCCCTCAAGTTGGTGCATACATGTTTTATGTGCCTAGTTTGGTAGAAATGTATCTCACTCGGTAACCACACAATGGCTTAGTGAGCAACTCTGCCATTTGATCTGCTTACTTGACATGACTTGTATGAATCAGAGGGAGATTGAGCCTAATTTGCATTTGTATAGTCTTAAATCTAAGTAAATTCATGAGTCTGGTATAATAAACCACGACCTGGTGCATTTTTGAGATATCCCAAAATCCGCACAATAGCATCCCAATGATTAGTCCTCTGGGCATCTAAAAACTTACCACACTCACTACAAAAGAAATATATGTTCTGGTAGCAGTTAGATAATTCAACTTTCCAATTAATCGTCGATTTAGGGGTGTTTATAGGTTTTGACCCTAACATCTTTGTTTCACTCGAGTGTGATTGGGTAAGCCAAAATTTAAACACTGACGAGGTGGACCTTTACTGTCACCATTGCAACCACCACGTGAACTATCACTGTGATCACCACGGGAACTACCACTACAACCACCTTGAGAACTAACACCTCCTCTAGCATTACTATAATCACTAGGTTGGTCACCTCTTTGTCGTGTAATTAAAGCTAAATGATTAGAACTGTCCTGAGAAGAACCACTACGATTATGAGAACTGTCTTGAGAAGTAGCCTGCAAGACTCTAGAATAGACTTCCGCAAGAGAAGGTAACTCGACACCCAGTAAAACCTGAGAGCGGATTGACTCAAATTCAGGTCTTAACCCGGCTAAAAATCTCATTACAATCATTTGTCCTCATTGTTTCATTTTGGAACATCTTTTGTGTGGGAAAGAGCCACATTTAACTCGTCATGAAGCCTCTTGAGTGAAGCAAAATAATTATTAACAGACTTATCATCCAGTTGTAATTGAAACTAATCAACTTGAATATCTCACATACAAGTAAAATAATTGGAATACAGCATTTGAACGTACTCCCAAATCTCCTTGTAAGCATCAAGATGGGTACATATATCGACAATGGGGGGCTTCATAGAATTTCATAACGAATTAACAATCTGAGCATCCTCTTGCTCTCGTTCAGGCTTCTTCTCGTCATCTGACGGATCAAGCACAGTTAGGTGATTTTGCTTATCTTGACTCCCAGGTTTTAAGTAGCGGTATCGGTAGGAGTAATGGTCTCGGTTATGTGTAACGTTTATCGGGAGAATCAGTCAATCTATAATCGGTAACTGCATCCGTGATTTTTTTCAAGTACTAGCAAATGACATACTCATTGATAAGCATATGCTAAACTTATTTACTGCAAATTGAATATTTATAAGTGTTTTTTATTAATATTTTGACATCTTACTTTGAAGAAAAAGATATAGTTTTACCAAGAAAAGCGAAGTCAAATTGCTGTGTTGTCTCGGGTCATGTATTGGGAGTATCGGCCGATAAGAACCGATATGGCACTGATACGCGATACATATCGGTCGTATGAGTTGATACTCTAGGGCTTTTCTACAACTTCAATACCAGAGTGCGTATCCAAATCGTATGTTTGAAATATCGTTATGTAACAACCGATATGTAACATTATCGGTGATATTTAAACCCATGCCTTGATTAGTTAAGGTAACACTCACTGCTTTGGACCAATGCAAATAATTAACCCATTCTTCTTGTGAGTAGTACGTAGTGCGAGTGTGAATGAAGGAAGATATGATTTTGAATCTATAACTCCAATGTATGTATGAACAACCAAATAAGGTACACGTATATTAAGTTAGTAGCGTGAGGTTCGTTGCTTGTTAATTTGTTTGTCGACGTGTGCATCTATGTTGATCCCCTTGTGGGAGGGTTTGTCACAGTGTTTGTTGAGCGATACACTTTCAAGAAGCCCTGTTTTTGGAGTGGAGATAAAAGCCGAATGGTGTAAGGTGCAGGTTGAGGGTGTAGAGGCTAGAGAGTAGTGTTTTGTTGGGTGCCAGGGCTTTCTCTGTGAGTAAGTGTTGATGTTGGTTGGTTTTGTTATATTTGGTTAGTTAGTCTTTATTTTGTTATTGTGTGGCGTTTGGTGTCATCCTCTGATGTGTGTGAGGTTTGATTCTATTCTTTCTGAGGGCTGGTTGTTGCTGGGTTTTTCCCCATTCTTTGGAGTGGAGATAAAGGCTAAGAGGGGGAATCATGTAAGGTGTAGGATGAGGGTGTAGAGGTTGGTGAGAAGTGTTTTGTAACAGGGCATGTTTGTTTGTTGAGAGTGAGCGTTGGTGTTTGGTTGGTTTTGATTTTTTATGTGTTCAGCTAGCCTGTGTGGGCTTGTTGCTATTCTTGGTGAGGGGTCCCTTTCTTTATCCCTTTTAGGGGTGGGGCAGGTGGATTTTTGGTGAGGCTGCTCGTTTTGTTAGGGTGTGTGTGTGTTCTGTTCTAATTTGTTTGAGTTGAAGTCTAAAAGTTTAGATTTTTAGGGTTAAAGATGAAGGGGGAAGGAGAGAAAGAGAGAGAATTAAGAGAATAAGTTTAGGGTTCTTAATCTATTCCCTGTACCTTTAAGTATTTATATTAAAGTAATAAAAGTCAAAATTACAAGAAGGTCCTCCAAGTATAAACAAGACAATAAAATAAGAAAATAACTATTCTAACACTCCCTCTCATGCTAGAGCATAGAGATCAAACATGTCCAGCTTGAAGGAAAATTGCTGAAAGGTTGAGCGATATAAAGGTTTCGTGAAAATATCATCCAACTGGTCTTCAGAATGACATTACAGAGTGGTAATGTGCTTCTGTAGTTACAAATCATGAATGAAGTGGCAAACAATTTCGATATACTTAGTTCGTTCATGAAAGACGGGATTATTGACAATGAAAATAGCAGCCTGATTATCACAAAACATTTGCATCGCAAAAGAAACACAAATTCTAAAATCTACAAGAAGATACTGAACCCATAACAATTTGGAGGCAGTATGGCCATAGCATGATACTCCGCTTCAGTACTAGAACGGGTAACAACTGCCTGTTTCTTACTATGCCAAGTAACAAGATTTCCACCAACAAATGTGTAATAGCCAGAGGTAGACTGACGATCAGAGTGATTGCCAGTCCAATCAACATCACTAAAACCTATCACAAACAAGGAGCAAGAAGGACGATAGAGGAGACCTCGACCGGTCCACTCTTCAAACACCGCACAATTCAACAAATAGCATCAAAGTGAGGTTGACGAGGAGAATGCATAAACTGACTAAATGCACTAACTACATAGGTAATATCAGGACGAGTAACCGTAAGATAAATTAATTTACCAATAAGATGTCGATAACGGCCAACATTAGAAAAGAGAGTGCCAGAATCAACATCCAGCTTAATCGTAGAATCCATAAGAGTATCAACCGGCCGATCACCAAGAAGGCCAATTTTAGATAAAAGATCAAGAACATATTTTCGTTGAGAGAGAAAAAGGCATCGAGAAGACCGGGTAATCTCAATGCCAAGGAAATAGCGGAGGGCACCCAAGTCCTTAGTGTGGAAGGTTTAGCGTAAGTGCCATTTTAAGACTGCAATACCAGTAGAGTCATCACCAGAAATAATGATATCATCAACATATTCAATTAATATAATAGTGTCACTAGCGGAATGACGAAAAAAAACAGAATGATCAGCAGAGGACTGCTGAAAGTCATAAGCAATGACAACAGTGCTAAAGCAGTCAAACCAAACACGAGAAGACTGCTTGAGACCATATAAAGCCTTGTGCAAACGCCAGATGAGATGCTCATTGCCAGAGGCAATAAAACCAGGTGATTGGTTCATATATAACTCCTCCTGAAGATCACCGTAAAGAAAGGCATTCCTAATATCATGTTAATTCAATGGCTAAGAACGGATAATCGCCACAGATAGAAAAATTCGAACCAAATTAAGATGTGCAACCGGTGAAAAAGTCTCCATATAATCAACACCATAAGTCTGAGTGTACTCTTTAGCCACTAAGCGCGCCTTAAGCTGCTGAGCGGAACCATCGGGAAGATATTTGACGGCATACACCTAATGAAAACCCACGGTTTGTTTACCAAGAGGAAGAAAAGTAAGCTCCCAAGTTTGATTATGATGAATAACACTCATTTCCTCATTCATAGCGTGTTTCCATCTAGGTAAGGACAGTCTGCTTGTAAGAAGAAGGAATAGAAATGGTAGACAAGGTACAAGCAAATGAATAAAGACAAGGAGAGAGACGAGCATAGGAAATAGATTGAGTAATAGGATGTTGAGTACAAGTGTGTTTACCTTTCTGCAAAGCAATAGGCAAGTCATCAGTCGAAGGTAGGACCGTAGACGGGGAAGATTGTACTTGCACAGGAAGATTAAGTGGCAAAGGAAGCGTAGGAGTTGTGAACTCCCCCTCACGACAACAAATAAGGTCAGAGGACAAGTCCTGACCAGCAGAAGTAAAGAACGAAGTCAATTAAAAAAACGTGACGTCATCACTAATAAAATATCAACGAGACTCTGGATCGTAGCAATGATATTCTTTTTGAGTGCGAAGTACCCGAGAAAAACACATTTGCGAGCCTGAGGAGATAACTTGTCAAGACTGGGATCAAGAACATGAATAAAAGCAATGCAACCGAATACCTAAGGAATAAGAAAAAACGACGAAGAACCTGGGTATAATAAGGAAAATGGTGACTGATTGTCCAACACCATGGAGGGCATACGATTAATGAGATGACATGCAGTAAGAATATTATCATCCCAAAAATGTTTAGTTACTTATATTTGGAATAACAAAGTACGCGTAACATCTAACAAGTGGCGATGCTTATGCTCAGCAACACCATTTTGCTGAAAGGTGTGAGCACAAATAGTTTGATGAACAATACCACGATCTGCACAAAAAGAGTCAGTAATAGATTGCATATATTCTAAAGTATTATCAGATCGAATGATCTTCGTTTGGTAAATTGCGAGAAGATCTCATTATAAAATTTAGTAAGAGTAAGAGGCAACTCATATCGGTGTTTCATTAAAAATAATCAAGTCATACGAGAATAATCATCAACAAAGATAACAAAATAGAAATATCCATTATTACTAGGGATGCGAGAAGAACCCAAAATATCAGTATGGATGACATTAAAAGACGTAGTTTGACGATCATGAGCACTTGGAGAAAAAGAGCTAAGGTAATGTTTGCCTAACTGACAAGTTTCACACTCTAAACTAGACAAAGAACCCAAGGTAGGAATAACTAACTTTAGTTTGGCTAGGGATGGGTGACCCAACTGAAAATGCCACTGAAGGGGAGATACAAAAGCACTCAAGGCAGTGGATGTGTGGGGATATGTTGGATTAACATTTAAAAAGTAGAGACCATCTTTCTCATGTCCCAAACCAATCATTTTCTTAGTCTGCAGATCCTGAAAAACACAAGGAGGAAAGGTTATAGAACAATTGAAAGATTTAGTCAATTGACTAACTGAAAGCAAATTGAAGGGAAAATCTAGAAAATAAGAGGCTAGAGGGTAAAGTAAAATATCAAGTGGGACGGAGAACCCCTTTGCCACGGATAGAGCGATAGGAATCATCAGCTAAAACAAGATTACGTTGAAGAGGAGTAAAAGTAGAGAAAAATGAGAGATTACCAGACATGTGGGTGTTATACGGTCTTGGGTAGAACTCAACTCCAAAAGTTAGCTATTAAGGTGAGGGTACCTTCACACTTATACACTGCACATTACTTTTGTGCTCAAGGCGATGTGGAATTTTGTTTCATACCCTCCCTCATGTGTAGCGTACTCACTTGGTAGCACCTACTATGTGCAGTGCAGGGCAAGGACTAGCATCTTACCCATCCCTAGTATTCCAGGTCTGATATTATTTTATACGGTTTTGGGTATAACTCAATCTCAAAAGCTAGCTATTGAGATGAGGGTGCCCTCACGCTTATATACTGTACATTACTTTTGTACTCAGACGATGTGGGATTTTGCTTCACAGTTGGAGCTACTGCCGAAATCTATAATCCATGAAGGAGGTGCAAGAGCAGTACGGGCAGTGGTACTTGAATCAGCTAAAGTAGCAATCGAACTGGAATAAGGATAAGCGGTACACAATATCTGAACGAGATCGCTAATTTGAGCAGTGAGTGAACTATTAGAATTAGAAGTAGAGGCTGCTTGACCAGAAAGAGCGGAAGCCGGAGGAGTAGCATCAGCAACCTGATGAGCATAACTGGGCTTCTCATACTTTTACTAACAGTACGGTTCAGTGTGATTAGTACCCCCACAATGATCACATTTACGGTCACTTCGGTTACCTGTTCGACCACAACTATGAGTGCCACCATGACCACTACGGCCACCACGTCCACCACATGGGCCACTACGACCACTAGTAGAAACTAAAGCGGAAGACTGAAGGAGAAGAGACAAGTTGGACCACAGAAGAGGCTTGTCTCAATGAGGAACGCAAAAGTCGAGAATAGGCATTAGCATCAGTGGGTAAGGTCTCACTGGTAAGAATCTGATATTTGAACCCATGAAACTCAGGGTCCGAACTAGACAACAAGAAAGCAATCATAAAGTCCTAGTGGCGCTGTTGTTGGGCGAGATTAGTAGTAAGGAGTCGTAACTGCAACAACTGGTCCCAAAGATTTTTAAGATTGCTGTAATACCCAGATAAAGGTTTTCCGACTGCTTTGTGGTGAAAATTTTCGCATGGATCTCAAAAACACGAGAAACATTACTCTGATAGGAGAAGGAGTCGGCAACAGAGTCCCAAATCTTCTTAGAGGTGTCACAAAATCCAACGGTTGCGACAACATTGGGTTCCATGCTATGCCGCAGCCAGCCTATAACAATCGAATCTTTACACTTCTAATCTTCATATTTGGGATCGGTTTGAGGGAAAGGATCATCAATAACATACTTCAATTTTCGCTTTCCCCGCAAATTTGTTTTTACCGCGTGTGCCTAGGCTAAGTAATTCAAGCCATTTAATTTGGTAGAGGTGATAGATTTTCGCATATCATCTGCCCAAAGCAAGGAGACTTTGTTTTCAGCCACAACAAGCAACCAAGAACAAGAAACCAAAGGATTTTTGAATTAAGTGCAAAGTATACCCAATCAGCGAAGAGCAAACAGCAAGTATACCCAATTAGCGAAGAGGCAAACAACAAATAATTAGACCACAATCTCCAAATCAATGCAAAGTATACCCAACAAGAAGATTTTTGAGCCACATACCAAGGATCTGAGGTCTCAATGCAAAGAAAACCAAGAACACAGAGGTTGCTTAACCAGAATACCCAAAATCCATGATTTCAATGTCATGTGAAATGAAAAAACGCACAAACAGTTGTCGATTTCGATTGGAATACCAAAATCGAAGCACATAAATGCAAATTGACACCTCCACAAGTGATTTTGGCCTCTATAGATGAGATTCAAACCTCCAATTTGAAGAAGTAATGCCGAAATCCAAGATTAAAAAAAAAAACCTAGAAAAATTGAAAAGTTTCAAAAAATCGAAACTCTCCTCAGATTGCCTCAAACAAATTTGGAAAAATTATTGTAATACTTAGATGAACCCGTCAATCAAGATCTGAGGATCAATCTCTTTCTCTCATACCGACGTTAGCATGATGTCAGCGTCGATTGCTGGCGTCAGCAACTCCGATTGGCCTCATGATGTTTAACACTCTTTGTTTTAGGATCTGTTGTTCTGATACCAAGTTGAAAAGTTTAGATTTTTAGGGTTAAGGATGAAGGAGGACGGGGAGAAAGAGAATTAAGAGAATAGGTTTAGGGTTTTTAATCAATTCTCTGCACCTCTAAGTATTTATATTAAAGAAATGAAAGTCGAAATTACTAGAGGGTCCTCCAAGTATAAACAGGAGAAATAAAATAAGAAAATAACTACTCTAACAGTTTGGCTACTATGCTTCTTGTTTGGTCAGGAGCTGTGTGATGGCGTTCCCGAAGAGGAAGAAGGCGCGAATGGGTTGAGCTTTGGGTGATTGACAGGGCTGTTTTTTGGCCTGTGCTGCATCTCCTCGGGCTGTTGAGGGCTGTTTTTTGGATCCTCCAGCTGTGCGTTGGTGTGGTTTTCGGTGCTCTGTTTTGTATATAGTTATATCCTTCGTGCCCAGCTTTGTGGGGTTGCCCTTGGCTGTTTTGTGGTTTTGTTTTTGGTAGTTTCTTCCGCCGGCAGTGGCCCTTTTGATTGTATCTGAACTTGTTTGCTTAGAATTGTTCACTAGTATTTTGTTTCCTACCTACGGGGGTTGTTCGTAGTTTGTGCGTGTTTTTTGCTTTATTTGTTTGTAAATGCTTGCAGGTGTCATCGTTCTGCTCCCTCTATTTGCTTTCTATGTATAGCCTTCTCCCTACGGCTTTGTAAGGGATTGGGTGTGTGTTTGGGTTCGTGTGTTGAGTTTGTGTGTGTTGGTTTTTGGCGGACAGATTCTTTTGGTCTTGGCTTCAGGTTTGGTTTTGGCAGTTTCTTGTGGTCGCTGGTGCCTATAACAGGGTGCTGCTCAAATGGGGTCCAAAATTGCGTTCATGTCTTTTCTGTGCTGTTTTTGTTGATCCGTTCAGTGGTCGTTCAGGTTGTGGTTTTTCTCCCCTTATGTTTTCTTGTATAGCTTGGGCAGGTTGCTTGTTTGGTTTTTTGGTTGTCTTGTAGGCCGAGCTCCTTCTCCTTTATGTAAAGGTTAAGGTTTAAGGGTCTTGGTTTTAGTTTTTTTGTTGTTTTGGTGGTTTCAGTTTCTTTCATGTTTGGGTGGTGCTTTGTAAGGCATGGGGTATGCCCCTTATATTCTTGTAGTTGGTTTTTGTTTTTTATATCACATTTAATTACCCAAAAAAACAAAAAAAACCAAACAAGGAATGAACTCTCACAAACTAACAAATGATTGCGACTCACAAATGGGAACGATAATCATAAAACTACGAGTTTTTTGCCCCCAAGCATGACAAACGGAAGTCATGAAGACGAAGGAGGGAGAACTCGTGCCTCTAAAGTTACGATTTTTTCTCCCAATTATAGGGTTGAACTCATGGCAAATAAATCTGGTGGTGGGTCGTCTGTGGTTGCCAACGTCTTTGGTCGACAATGACGGATTTGGTGGCTGGTCATTGTAGTATAGTGGTAAGTATTCCCGTGTTACCTGGGTTCAATTCCTAGCAACGGTGCCAAAATTTATTCAAGTTGTTAGGGAATACTCGCTGATGTGGTGAGTGATCGAGATACTCGGTTCACAGGACGTTTCTAGACATCTTTGATTGCATAAAAAATAAA
>JAULJZ010136682.1:0-10736 GCA_032270985.1 Heliamphora pulchella | reverse complement strand
TTTTAACTTTTTTAATATTTTGGTTTAAATTTTTAATTTTTTTGATTCCTTATAATGAGAAAATTCTAAAAAGTATGCTAGTTATGGCTAAATTTAAAAATTTTTTTTACTAAAGACGAAAAAATTAAGAAAAAAGCTAAAAAAATTACATAAGTTGGCTTTTTTTCGTCTTATATGAATTTTTTTAAGGTTTTAATCAAAATATTTTACTTTTCAATTTTCTCATAACGAGAGAAATTTAAAAAGTACACTCATTTGAACTAATACTAAAAAAAAATTCATTAAAAATGAAAAAACCCGTAGAAATGTGTCTAAGCCTATGTTTGAACTAGATTTTTTAAGAGGCTTTTGGCTTAAAAGCTTTTTGAAAAACTGACTTGTTTGACTTCAGTTAGTTTTTTCTATATATTTTTATATAAAATTTTTTACAAAAAAAGTCAAAAAGTCAAAAAATTATAAAAAAAAACTAATCCAAACATAGGCTAAGTAATATACATGTATTATATATTTTTTAGCGTATTATAGTATAACTCTTTAAACTTATAATTGCATAAACTTATTAATTGAATATATTATATTAATTGATGTGGTATTTTCTACCTATTAATTGTGACATGATCAATTAATAGATGCATATCATCTACTTTTAGGGTCCGTTCGGTATACTGGATATAATTAGATATGATATGAGAAATAAGTAATATTGTGGGTTCTACATATTTATTTTAATACTAGTGAATTTTGAAATAGATTATATGTACAATAAAAAATTTGGTTCATGCTTGGTTAGTTTGGATAAAGAATTGAATTATAATTATAGAGTTATTTTTAACTGTTAGATAAGGAGAAAAAATAATTTTGAGCTTGATTCTAATAATACCAAGGGAGTTCTGGTATTATTAATACCATGAATGATATATTATTAATTCAGTATTTGTCGAATTATTAATCTTAATCTTATGATTCAAATGCGGGATAACTATTTTCATAAGATAAAATTTGATTTGTGAGCTCTCATATTTTTTAATTTTATTCGGATCCTCAAATTTAGCGATCCAAACATGTTCTTTGTGTCGAATTATACTTACGCATAACAATCGCTAATCTACTATTGTAAGATTATTCTAAACTAACTAGTACATACTTACGTGAGATTTTGGATTGAATTGTAAATCTCATGGGACCATTAGTATTATGATTGTTTGGAACATATTGGGTGGGAGTAAGGGTTATAATGGAGTACCAATTCCACTTATTTGGTAGACTAACAATGCCAACTAGAGTTAGTATTAAGAATCCAATCAATTTGGATTTAGAGCCAAATAACAATATTATACCCCATTTGGTTTCTCTTAAAAGTTAGTTATTATTATTTTTTTTGTAAAATGTTTATTTTTAAATTGTAATATTTGAAATATATATAAAGCTACTAACTTTTTTTTTACTTTTTAAAAAAAAAACACATTTCAAGCACTTAAACTTTTTTTGAGTAAAATTACCACAATATCTTCAATTAAAAAAGCCAACTCTCATAAAAATAATAAAATCATGTTAATATCCCAAACACTACAATTTAAAATTAAAAAGTAAGAATGTATTAGATATTTTAATAAAAATAAAAAAATATTATAAAAAATAATTTCAAACAATCTATTTTTTTATTCATCCTTTTTTTTTTGAAAAAGCTAAATTTTTTAAAAGATAAAACTTTTTAAAAATTCCAAATAGAGCTTTAATCTTGTGGTTTCCAATAATGACGAAGCTTCCTTATCTACACAAAGGACTATTTTCCATAAAAAAAAAATCTGAACTCTCCAATAGTTGCCTATCTCAACCAAAAATTACATTAATGCTCCTAGTTAATATGATGATAATAAATTTTATAATAAAAATATGATAATTTATTTTTGTTGGGTGGTTGAGAGATAAATAGTGCCCTACATTGTATATATTGTAATAATTTATTTGTTGGGAGTATCATGTAATATCGTTTACATAGTATTCGGGAATACCTAATAATTTGCCATGAACTAGAAGAAAAAAATATTTATTTGATAAGCGTAAAAGTGAAAAGTGATAAATTTAATTTAATTCTACATGTTCAAATCAAACAAGTTATGATTAAATCCATTAGCTAATCTAATGCAAGTCAAATATGTAAAAATTAATCCAATCTTATTACTAATCTAACTGTATTTACATACAATTCTTATACTGGTCATATCTCATTACTAATCCTATCAAACTTACACCAGTTATAAAACGAGACCATAGTTCATACCAAAAACGGAGTAAAGGACTCTGTAACGTCCCGATTTTCAAATGATAATTACATCTACAATCTCATTTCTCAAATGAATATGTAATTCTACCCCTCAACACAACATGGTCCCCAAGACTGTACTTCTCAATCCATGGTTTTCTTCCCGCTATCACCTGAAATGTAGTTAAACAACATGAGCTGTGACTCGTAAGAAAAATGCCTAACAATAAACATATGTATGATATGCGAGGATAGCTATGCGAAATGCAACACATAATTTTACCAAAAACTAGTCTCGATTTGCATTAATAAACCCATTTTACATAACCGATTTTTTTTTACTCAGGACAAACTCATCACTTAGTCATTTACTTTCATTTCATTATCCCTATTCCAAATTCTCAAATTCACAACTCACGCATATGCACACACATATCTATATACATTATCACCTTCATCCATTGGGTTCAACAACCGAAAGTTCCAATTTCATCGTATTCGTTTTTTCCTTTTCTACAATGTCACAATTCTCCATGACATATGCATGCACACACACACACACACACACACACACACATATATATATACATTTCTTATGTTTCACGAACTCGTGGTTTAAGAAGTAGGAGCCGACGTTGGACGAGCGTATAGACCCATGCCGCATTACCACCCACCAGGTCATACGAGGCCTGCGAAGTAACGGTGCATTCTATACCTCGCCTCGACTAACGTCCTTTCCCGATTGCTAGCTAGCGGGAAGAGAACCCAATTTGCACAATTTTTCGGTCTTCACCATAGAGCAACTTTTGCCCAAACTTAATCGATTTATGAATCCCAAAATCGATCCTTTTAGATTATCAAATCACACCACACATGCACGAGTCCAATCCAAAATAGTTACTCTCGTCAAACCCATACCATTGTGATTAATAACAATTAAACATGTTCTCACGCACGAGTTCAACCCAACAATGCTTTCTCTTGTCAAACCCAACACAATTAAACTCATTCACCTTACAATATACACGAGTCTAACCGTTAAACCCAATTCCTCTTGGCAACACCCAACCCACATATAGAGTTAATAACAATGGTATACATTCTCAATTTCATGAACTTCACATTATCCGGTTTTAATTAGCTTAAACCCCCAATCAATATCTTTCATCATTACACTTGTCAAATCAATGAATTTATGTGAAATCCCCAACCTGACACCCATAGGTTTTCATGTATCGTAGAAATCAATAAATATTCATATATAATTAGATTAATACAACCTCCAATGGTCCAAAAATTTATCTAATTTTCATGATTTTAACTCAAAATAAACCCTAACTTTCTAAAATCACATGTTCATTGTTCTACAATGATAATATCAAGATATATCTACCACTAATCATACAAAAGCTCAAGATCCACCCTTATTTAACTTCAAACTCAACCCAAGGGTTTTAAAAATATATGTTCTTCATGCTTTTAAGTAAAAACAACGAAAATACAACACATATATATACAATGATCAAGATTAGTCTTAGATTCTACCTCTTAGACTTTCAAAACTCAAGATCCAAGATTCTAGCAAGCTCCACCATCACGAGTCACCAACCAAGCGATGCCAATAAAGTTTTCAACGCGTAGTTTCAACTTTCAACGGATGCTCACTCAGGAGAACGGCAAGAAATCCATCCTAAAGGTGCAAGGAGGGCCCCAAACATCAAGCAAACCCAAACCCTAGGTCACCACTCATGATCTAGAGAGAGAGAGAGGAAGAAAGAATAAAAATAAAATGTTAAAGCCCGCACTTATAAGCTGCTCGCCAACAGTCCGCTCGAGTGGACCCCCCACTACTCGAGCGGTCCCCACTTACCCAGATTCTCTGCCTTTTGTCTGCTCGAGCGGGCACTCCACCACTCGAGCAGTCAGTACTGGGTGAAGATCTGAACAAAAGATGCCAAAACTAAATCGAAGGATAAACATCCCCAAAAGTGATATCTCGCCACAAAAACATATTTTCGAAGGATAAACATCCATTGCAATTGCCTTCGCACAAATGGTCTTACTAACATAAGGGGTTATCCTAACGTCGTCGGACCGAGACTCAACTCACACCACCAATGCATCGAAACACAACCCAACGAATGCGACCAACCCAAGTGATTACACGCATAGCACAACACTAATCCACAATAGGAACTGGTTTCAATACATTCCACTCCTGTTTGTAAAGACTATAATCTTGTTCAAGCTTTCACAATCAATTGATGACTACAAAACTTGAAGCCACATCATCTTTCCATGTATGTTAGAGACACTATCACTTAAGATGATGAGATGCTCATTCCCGAGAAAAAACAACAAACACTAGGTTCTAAAAAAAGAAACTCACTCAGATTATCGAAAACTCCAAAGAACATGTTTTCTTCTCATGATTTGCAAACATTCAATCTAAACATTCACCCTCTACTAATCCTCGACCAGTTTGTTGCTCACAAACCACAACTCTCATATCGCGAAAACACTAGGTGTCACATCGTCATCAAGGCCAAGGTTTCATACAATCAAGATTACCACCCCGACATCATAGCCATTCAGATCCATACGGTCACATGGACTCACTGATTCATTTGGGTCAAACGCACCATATAGATAAAACCTCCCACTGGCACACACTTTTCTACACAAATCCAACCACGTCCCACACTACGTCATCATGCACATCCGTAATCCCACATTTCCCAATCAACCTTTTGACCCTCAATTGATCATTCAACTTCTAATTAATCACACTGATCCCATCCTGATTTATCCCACACTCGACACGTATGTTTGTCCCTCGAATTCACGACATTTCACAATTGGGCGATCATTAAATTCTAAACAGTCATTAACCACATCGTTCGTTAGTACTTGCATATACACTCACATCTTTTCTTTGCATCCGTACCACACGTATAACAATTTTCTGTTAGGTAGCAACAACACATGATTTTCTGATCCTTCACCAACGTTACTCAACTCTTTCATTCCTCTCTCACTAAGTAACCAACCAAGATTCACCCTTTATACTTAACAGCTCTATTTCATACATAATTCATCAAGGTACTCTGTCCACCCAAAACTGACCATAGAGAATCACCTAACTCGATTCATATACCCTTATCTTGCTCTTTCGTTATTCGTACTCATACGTTTACTCCTTTAATCCACCAACATTAAGCTACCACGCGACGTCACTGTAGCTAACAGGATCATAACCCTCCTCTATACAAACCAGACTTTCACGCTCCACTATGGACACATGGGTTGACTCTAAGAGGCCACATTGACGAAAGGTTTCAAGATTAGATTCCTTGTGATTCATCTCTAAACCACATTCTCCTGATAATCTCAAACTTGACTGCACACGACTCGTATTCTTACCATGAATGGTAACTAATACTCAACACTAAGATAACTGAGTAACTCCAAACACCAACAAAATGCCAAAGAAAACTATTAACGGACTACCAATGCCACACAAAGTGAACAATATGGTCACAGAAACGTCAACACGAATCTCATTCTGACAAGAACTAAGGATATCAACATTCCTGCACAAACCATAACACATTGTATATATCTATCAAACAACCTTCAACTAGTCTCCGTAGACATAAGTTCTAAATCTCAACACTAACTCCTTCGTTAGAGAGAGGGACAGGCGCTCCAGGTTTACCAACTCAATATGTTAAGGAACACAATCCAAACACTCACACTCATAGAGTAGAACA
Organism: Heliamphora pulchella; assembly: GCA_032270985.1. Classification (NCBI taxonomy): domain Eukaryota; kingdom Viridiplantae; phylum Streptophyta; class Magnoliopsida; order Ericales; family Sarraceniaceae; genus Heliamphora; species Heliamphora pulchella. Next base: position 4,700 of record JAULJZ010136682.1, on the reverse strand, counting down.
AGCAACTTTTCACCAGGAAATCACGAGAAATCAGTCCTATAATCACCCGATCACAGTGGTACAAGCTTACAAGGCACAACCTTAAGAATCACAACAAGGGTATTGAATCTATAGGGATTTTCTTCTTTTCATAAATTAACCAAGCCAAGAATCAATCAGAGGTCCCGGCATTCACATCCAACAAGGATAAAACAGCTCACACAGGAGAACTATCCACCAGGTAGCTCTCTCTCTACCCAGAGAAAAGGAAAGGTCAACTAGAAGCTCTCACTCAACACATCATATTTTAGGTACCCATCAAGTACTCGGTTTAGGAAAACACTATCCATTTGTCCTTGAGTTAACATCGGCTACCATCATACAAATGTTGTTGACCTCAATCACGATAAATATATCACTTATCATACTTAGTTTTCAAGTTCAAACCTCGTCTATGCACCTCAGATATCATTAACTTCTCTACACCCAAACGACACGTCTCGCACGTCCACAAGTCCATCACCGAGTATCCATAAAGGCGTAACACTACCTACTCACATTATCCCAAGCTTCTCCTTACAAGATTGCACTACATTAACACGACTCCTAACGGGCAAACAACAACTACGCTACAGCCTCGAGCTTACTGCTCAGGCACACCCACGAAAGAAAATATAAAGCATTCAACCCTTACAAGGAAGGCACCAATGGTGATCACGTCGTCACACACGAAAGATCGGATGCTACTCGCACCTCAACTTTATCCAAGGACACACCCACGTTCTTACTAAATACAGCTCCCGAGCATGAGAACAACAACTAAAACCACAAGTCTTTCCTCCCGTTGGATTCTCAAATGATTTACACTCGTTGCACATTAGAATCGTGACCAAAACCAACACACCTGCGACTTCACTGTTAACCCACCGAAACACACCTCTGAGCTTACGCACCCGTAACTCAACTATTGAATCTCAACAAGGAACGTGGTTCAGCATCCCACTAGGGACATGACATAGGAGGTGTTAAACAGGCTTTCAAAGCTACAAAGTACCACGAAGACTACCAACAACGCTCCACCAGGCGAGGGATACCCCAAAATCATTTATGTCCACAAATTTCAAAGGATGCTGGGCCGATGATTATTACGCTTACATCTACTATGTTTTTGTCCATATTCCACTCCTGAGTACATGGCTCAAGACATAGTATGGCTCATGACGTACATAATCTGATAGTATATGTGTAATCCCAAGATGGGGGGGGTTGAATTGAATTTTTAAAAAAATTGTTCGAACATTAGAAACCAAATATAACTTTTAATTCACTTATAAGTAAGATACTTTAATTCACAAGTATATTTTGAAGTATATTTTTAAGTTAGAAGATTCAAGCACAAGTAGTTTTTAATTAGCTTATAAATAAGATTCAAAACCTTTTGATAGAAGATTTAAGCACAATATTTAAAACTTTTGTTTACAGATTAAAATGCACTCATTTTAATTCACAATATTATAATATTCAAAACTTCCTTGTTTTAAAAACTTAAAATACAAAAATAGATTTTAATAAAGAATAATTTAAGTGTAGAAGATATGTGTGATGCAATAATGAACAATAATATAATAAAGAAAAAAATAAGCAAGATAGAAGAACGACACCGCGATTTTTATAAGATTCGGCGCAATGGCCTACGTCCTTATCTCAAGCCAACCGCTATGAGAATTTCTTACTACTTCTCCTTCAATAGGCGGAGCAGTCTCTCTCCTTAATCTAGGCAGAGTAGCCTCTCTTGAGAATGTACCATTCTCAAGTATTTTAATCCTTATAGACAGATTAGCCTCTTTTTGAGAAACACCTTTTCTCAATACAAATGAATAACAAGAATGTGAACAAAAGAATGCTCCTATGATGAGCAAATGAGTACAGGAATTTAAAGCACTAACTCACTTCTCAAAAGAATATGTCAATGAAGCTCAATAAGAAATTTAATAATCTTTTCTCTCAAGAATCGATTGAAAAATCAAGAGTTTTGAAGCGCAATGAAGTAGGAAACAAGAGAGAATGTTTGAGAGGCTTTTGATTGAATAAAACCAAAGCTCAAGGGCTCTATTTATAGGCCTCAATCCTGGACTAGCCGTTGGGCTAAGTATGAAAATGTCAAACTAGTCGTTTCAGCATAAAATTCAAAATTAAGCCCTATTCAGTCGACTGGATAAACTCATTCGGTCGACTGGACCAGCATTCAGTCAACTGGATCTGAAGATCAGTCAACTAGATTGTGTTGAAACTCAAAATTTGTTTGACAGACCATTTTTAGTCGATTGGATGCAATGTATTAGTCAACTGGAGCGCAGAAAGTCCAGAAAATTGATTTTCCAAATGGTTTTGATCTTTTTATGATTTGAAAAAATATTTTAAAGATATTTTAGGATTCCTATGAGCTTCAAAAAGATATAATCATGAGTTTAGTGATTTTACATAGATCCTAAAAATGAGACAATTGAAATTCTTCAATCTTTCACATCTTTGAAGTTTTTTAATACTTCAACCTTTGCCTTTGTTCCAAAGAGATTGTTGCCAAAGTATTTGAGTTGAAATTGCGACATGGATTCCACGTATTTGATTGTGCTAATCATATATTTTTTGTAAACACAATTTGCACAATTAGATATATAGGTTTGTTATCATCAAAACGGTCATTGAAGCCTTGTTAGGCCAACAATCTTCCTATTTTTTATGATGACAAACACAGAGCAAAAATAATGTAGGAAAGCTTATATGAAGCTCCCGTTATCAATAAGCATATAATAATAAATTATGCATCGATGTGAAGGTAATCATTTCAAAACTTTTAAGCATCTTTTTTAAAGGTTAATCCTTTTCAATCATTCATATGAAATATGAAATATCTATTCATGCAAAACATAATCATTCATATGATGAACATAACCATTTAAACATAACCATTCATAAACATAACACTATCCAAAATTTAAGAGTAGCACAAATACATGATAATTATCATTACAAATACATGTTCTCTCCAAAAGATAAAGATGCTTCCCTTTTTGCTCACTTGTTTCTCCCCCTTTTGGCATTATAAAAAAGAAGCAGAGCTAGAGGTAGCCTCGACGTCATCGTCAACACTATCATCCACGGGTGAAGAGGCGTCGTAGGGAGGAATGCCTAAAGCATCCTCAATGCGAGTAAGGCAAGTGTGGACCCGTGCAAACTGTTTGTCAACTTGCTTTATGAACGACTGTACCATTTTCTTTAAGAAAGATTGAGTAGATGGATCAAGGGCAGGAGCAGGAGTAGTAGCAGCAGTAGGACCAGATGGAGGAGTAGTAGAAGAAGGTGCATCAGCCTGTGCATAGGTGGCATCCTCATCCTCTTCTCCTTCACTATCTTGCACAACAGGAGGTGCGTCCCTGTGAGTCTTGTGTTTCCATTCACCATTTTGGAGACGATAGCCCATTTGCTTTAGGGTGGTAGCAGTGAGAAAGTCAGAAGCTTTGGGTGTAAGAAAATTGGAAGGAGAGGAGAAAAATCCAAAAGACTCAAAAAGATGTGTGAGAAAACCTCCATAAGAATGAGTATGTCGTTTGGTACTTTCTTTTGAAAGCATCCATTAACATATCAAGGATGGAAGGTCAAGAGATTTTTTTCATATAAATACACCATAAAATGAAGCAATCAAGATAGGAAATTTAAGTACGAGATCCACTACGAGGCAAGATGTTATATGTGATGATCAAATGAAGAATTTTGACCTTGAGGGTGAGTTGTGAGTAGTTTGGTGTGATAGCAAAATTGGTTACTTGTTCAGTAATGATCATGGGTAAAAAAGTTTGTGGAGTGAAATCTTGTGCCATGATCCATAAAGAGGAAGAAAGTTGTGGACATATAAAATTTCCTCTATCAATTCCAAATATAGTGGCTATATCTTTATCAAAAAATTTGTATATTTTTCCATAGAGAAAAGTAGAGAGATGTGTGTAGCGATCATTTAGATTGGTGTCAGCTTCTTCGGTGAGAGGAAAGCAAGATGATCACAAATATTTTTTAAAGAGAGTCGAGTACTTACTTCTCGTGAAGGTTCACTTATGATTTGATCCATAGAGTGATCCTTCACTGTCTTCCATTCTTTTGATAGGTCTTTATGTTCATTTTGATTTTGAGGCTCATAAACCTCGATGCTGTTGCCTTTGTCTTCCTTGATTTGCATTTTATCTATTCCTTTATTAATATCTAGATCATCATCAACTGGAATCTTAGAAGAAAGAGAATTAGCCTCATCAAAGGTTATATGAATGGATTCGACTAATGCCATAATTTTCTTATTGTATACTCTATAAGCTTTGCTATTTGTAGCATATTCAAGAAATATTCCTTCGTCTGATTTAGATTTAAATTTTCCCAATTCATCTTTATCATTTAAAATAAAACATTTACATCCAAAAACGTGAAAATAGGAAATGTTGGGCTTTCTACCATTCTATAGCTCATAATAAGTTTTGTTTAAATTGTATCTTATAAAAACTCGGTTCATTACATAGTAAACAGTATTTACTGTCTCAGCTCAAAAGTATTTAAGAATTTTGTGTTCATTTAGCATGGTTCGTGTTATTTCTTGTAAAAATCTATTTTTTCTCTCAACAATCCCATTTTGTTGAGGAGTTCGAGGTGCAGAAAAATTATGAGAAATTCTATTTTGG
>JAULJZ010136661.1:0-10737 GCA_032270985.1 Heliamphora pulchella | reverse complement strand
ATGCTGCATAACAGGCATCACCGCTCGAGCGGTGAAAAGACCACTCGAGTGATTCTCGGCGAGACAGTTTTAAAAAGCGCGTCTACAGCTAGGTTTTCACATGAAGTTATAAATATATGACGGCCAGAATTTCTAAAAGGTATTTCCTCAGTTTATATCAAGTCCTAGCCACCTAAGGAGCTTTTCTCAAGTTAATTCTCAAAGCTCCAAAGTCAAGTCAATCGTCAAGGATTCAAACCTTCAACGATCTGTTCGTGCTTGTGGAGTCGCTTGAGAGAATTCTCAAGTGTTAAATTCTGGTGGAGGATTCCATCAGCATTGAAGTCCGATGGTGGGTTCTAGCGGCGATCAAGCAAATGTGTTGGTGTACGTGAATTCGGCAGGAACAGGCTTTTAAACATTAGGTTATGAATTCAACGTCGATTTGTAAGATTCTTTTTGTAACCAATGATTATATAGTGTTTGATTTTTTAGACCTGGAGTGGTCTCGCGATTTTTACCCGATTTGGAGTTTTCTATGTAAAAATCGTCGTCTCGTGTGTGATTGTGGTTGTTTTATTTTCTGCTTTTGTGATTGATTAGTTTAGACTTATTTGTAGCGTTTGACTTTTTTAATTAAATTGATTAATATAAATCAGTCTGCAAACCGAATTTTTCAGTAACAATAAACTGATATTGAGAGATAAAATGATAATGCATGCATATAAAAAAAAAGCACTTTATTTTTGTTTGAATAAAATAAATAAATTTATCTATTCAGTTACGATTAAAGAATACAACACTGTATCTGTGTTTGAACGATACAAATAAATTTATCTGTTCAGTTACTATTGAAGAATACAACACTTTATTTGTGTTGGAATGAAATAGACAAATTTATCTATTCAGTTATTATTGAAGAACAAAACACTTTATCTGTGTTTGAATGAAATAAATAAATTTATTTGTTCAGTTACTGATATAACTGATGAATTTATGTGTGTTTTCCAGTGTAAGTGATGTAACTCAACATATCACTTTATCTGTGTTCTACAATGTAAGTGATGTAAGTGACGAATTTTCTCTTTCAAACGTGGAAAAGACGAAACCCTAACATAATGACGCGATTTTCCTAAGAAAAATTATCTGTTCAGCTTACAATTGTTGACCACAATATTTTATGTGTTTGAATGGAACTGACAAACTCATACGATTGTTGTTAGTATAGAGTAATGTACGATAGGTATTATTAACGTAAAAGTAGAAAACGAAAGCGAACAAAGATGAAATCGTATACTGAGGAATCAATAGAAACCCTAACCTAACGACACGATTTTCTTGAGAAATATGGTGTACAGCTTGCGATGATCAAATTCTGTTCTTTTCAACTTTCAAATGAGGCAATTCTAAGTGGATGAAAGGTAGTATAGAGTGGATGAATAGCATATGATAGAAAAAGGTAGTTGTTGCGTATGAGAATTTTCGGGAGAAGTCCTAGTTTTTAAATGTGTTGGACCTTACGCGTTAAAATTTTAGTTGATGAGCCTATCGTTGTATGAAATTGTAAGTATGGATCTCTCGCTGAGAGAAGCCCTATTTTTTATACATTATCTACCATCCAAAAATCTATTTTTTATACATTATCTACCATCCAAAAATTAGGGGACAAACTTAGATCTAATATGGCTCTTGTCCTTTTATTTGCCTATTTGTGAAGGTGAATATATTCTGAGTTTTACTGAATAATATTCTAAACTATATGTTTTAGTAAGGGATTAAATTTTGCAAATTTTCTGTAGATTAAGCTGTGAATTTCGTTACAGGGTTGAACAAAGAAGAACAAAAATTGAAGTTTGATTCTTTAGTTATTTTACTTAATTTCAGTTTGATTGAATGGTACATTTCTCTCTCTCTTTTTTTATTGTTCACAATTTATTTGGAAAAATTGAAATCTGTGGGTCCTATTTTGACAATTTATACATTAAATTCAAAAGCTCCTTTGAGATAAAAAAAAATTATTCAGATATTTATTTCTTCATTCCTATGTACTGTCCACCACTGAGAAAACTGCAACTCTAAGTTTCTAACAACTTTTCTGTGCTTTGATTATTTTGGATTTGTGTTCTTGAAGTTGACAAAGTGTAGTGGTATTTAAATCATTTGATAATGCATCTTTTCGAAATTGAATATCTAATAATGATACATAGGTGAGGAGCTTAGCAGTTCAGTGGTCTTACCTTATAGGCTCCTTATCCGGTTAGTGATTCGAGTTCCCCCAACCCCCTTCTCACCTCTCCTTTCCTCCCCTCCCCGCTGCTCATGTACTCCCTATCAAAAAAAAAATGATACATAGGTGAAAATAATCAATTTATTTCTTATTTAGGAATGTTAAAGTACTACAAAATGCATTACGAGTTATAAATTGTGTAAGGTTTTCGTAATAGGGTAGGCATAATTGTGGTTTGAACAAATTCCCGACGTAAGAAACCTGATGTGCTCTATATGCAAGTCATTCCAAAACTTTTGTTATTCTACTACTGACATAAAAAAATAGAACTTGTTACAAAATCATGAATCCTTTCAACAGTAGCCATCAAGTAATTTGCATAACACATTTGCATCTTCCACCCTTTTTATTTATTTGCTTTGATAGCATTTGCAGTGGTTGTACAATTTTCGTTTATAGTGACAATTACAGAATTTAAACAAAGTTTAGGAAATCAATTCTTTTGGTTGAATAAGACAATAACGTGTGAGGTGGAGGTCGGAGTTGGAATGAATCATAAATTTGGGATCTTGGGTTCGATTCTTCGTGGCTCGTGAGCTAAAATTGATATACATGGTTTTGCAGACAATTATTGATATTCGGAGGTTTTTTCTTCCGAAGTGGGTCCAACGTGGCTCTACCTTGGAAAACCCCTTGTCAAAAAGGGGATAAAATAAATAAAACACCATTAACTAACAGAATAAGTAGGCTTCTTCATCCTTAATTGGGTGAACACCATTAACTAACATAATTGGTTTTGCTTCTTCTACTTTTGCTAATGACTTTACAAGCCTAACTTCTCTCCCATTCGTGGATTCAGAAATTTTTGGTTCTTTGCTTTTATCAAATTCGACCATTTGATGTGATATTATTATATCAACTTACTGGTAATCACCACTCATGTTTATTTTTAATACGATAATGACAAATCATTTGATATACAATATTGGATAAAATAAGTTAGCCGTCATAGTATTATTATTTTGTATATTATGTTCTTGTGTTCTACATAATGCTAGAAATGCTAAGTCACGATTGAAAACCCCCCTAAACTGTTACGTCTAGTTTGCATTCCTGAAATTTGTTCTTATATTTATCTTTATGAAATTGAGAAAACACAAACCAAGACAAATTTGAAACATCAACTTAACAATTTCATTACTTTAATTTCTTCATATAATCCTGTTTATCTAGTCCCCTCGTTGGAGGAGATGATATTTACTTCAAGTTTTGTTTAGATGATAAATTTAAAATGTTACTCGATTCATTTAGCATAACATGTCAACATGACTTCTAAAGTAGAATAGAATTTTAGACTTTCGATACTAATATTTATCAATATATCGGCTAATATTGTGTTGTCGTCTTACTAATATCAAATGCGTATTTCTATACTATAAGTTAGAACCCTATTCTAAAGTTTGATGATGCATTAGTCTGATGATACATCATGAATCTCGTACAAATACATAAATGTGAATTTGAAGACATTCTTTTAGAGATGGATTGTATTTTGCGGCCCGAAGGGGTTCTCATATTCCAAGATGAAGTTAATGTCGTGAACAAGAGAGGAAGATCGATGGTGGCATGAGATGAGAGACCAAAATGATGGACCACCAGGATAGTTCTTTGGTGTCCAAAAAAAATATATTACTTTGACTAAACAATGAAAAAAATTTATCAAATATAAAAATAAATTAAATAAAATAAGCAAACAAACCATTATATCAAACAGAGCCTGGCACATGTAGAGCACATAAAATACATGATTCTACTTGAAGAATTCCCGAGTGCAAGTTTGGTGTAAATTAGCGAATAGCATTTGTAGGCTTATGAAAATTTTTAAAAAAATTTAAGTAGATGTTAAAGACTAATGAGTTTTTGGATATCTTCTTTAAGTATAAAGTGAAAAAATTCATCCTTGATGATTTGCACTAAGGATTTTCAGCTCATCATACTTCACTTCCATTTGTGGACCTGAATTTAGGAGTATCGCTTGAAATTATGCCTAACACTTTTGCCGAATTCACGTGACACATTATTATTTGAAGTTAAGTTCTAATATGAGATTGTTACCAAACAACTGTTTTCAATTCAATTGAAGCGTCAATCGGTATAATGTAGTCTCGGTCTATTTGATCGGCCAAAATATCAACTTTCTGAATGTTGGAAAAATATATGGGTTTTGAATTTTTTAAACATGATTTTAGCTAACTTTGGAGATAAATAATTTTGGATTGGATTAATCTTTTTTTATGATTCCAAATCCTAATATGTTTATCTCCGTGAGTAGTTTATCATGGATTTTACGGCATTCAAAACCGTTAACGGGTGAATGAGAAATTGACTCTAAAAGTATGCCATGAAAGTTGACAAAATTATGGTAACATGAATCTATCCCACATTGCTTGGGAATGAAAAGGGTGGGTTTTCAAGCAATTATAAAAGAGTTTTGTTATCCCACATTGGTTGGGAATAAAAGTTAATGGTGGCTTATATAGCCTAGGTTGGAGATAAAAGATTGGCCATTTGGGTCATCCCAATTTTTGTTAGCAGAAGAGTTATGGACAAAGATAAACTTCATCCATTGAACCACACGAGCGCAGCCGCCCGTTCGATCGACCGAGCTCGGGTCCATGGGTTGCGGGCCGGGTCAGATCAACCCTTATTTTTTTACTAAAAATTTATTTATTTAAATTTTTGAATTTAAATATTAATTATTTAAATTTAATGTTACCGTTACCGAACCGTTAGAGAGTTAGGTTCGGAGTCGTTGGAGTCTGAACCGTTGAGTCGGTTCGAAACGGGTTCGCGCCTGTTGGGCGGTCCAACCGCCAGGCCGAACTGGTTCCATGCCTGTTCGTTTTGACCGAACAGTCACCTTATGGAGTCTATTTAAAGGCTGGTTCCTGCCCGGTTTCAACACTGAAAAATCATTCTCTCTTTTTATGTGATTCTGTTATTCTTCATCCTCTGCATTCCCGAGTTCAAAGAGAGAGTTCGAACTCAGTTTCGGTTCGCTGGAGTGACAGATGGCTGTGCTGCTTCTGCTGCTCGCCGATCGTTGTATCCTGGGAGACATACGCTGCCAACTCGAAACACCGAAGTGAGGGCGCTTTTGTCTTAAAAAAATCGTGTTAAACACGAGCTTCGATCAACCATTACTGTCTACATCCTGCTTATCCAGTATTTTTAGTTTCTATATTATTTCAGCATTACTGTTTCCATTTTAGCAAATTTATACTACTGTTGCAGGTTTTTTTTTCTGTTTTATGAAACCGTTTATTTTCGTTCTAATTAATTATCTGCAGTAATTTAATTTCTACGTTGTATTATTAGTTAGTATATAAACAGATTGTTTATTAATTAATTAATCTAACACTGAATTTAGCCATTGGGTTTGAATTTAATTGAGGTCCAGATTCAAGCCCTTCTTGCAACCCCACCACCTCCCCAAAAAATAAAGAATCGTAAAAAAGAAAAAAGAGAGGAAAAAGACTGGAAAAACAGTTCGGGCTGTTCGTTTGTTTTCACTTACAAGTTCAGCTTTTTATCAATTTTTTTTTTGTTTTATTTGAACCTCTCTTCTTTTTTCGGGGGGGGAAAAAAAACTATTTATTTGCTTTCTTGTGATGGTATTTAAAAAGTAAGAAAGTTTTGACCAAAGTTTTAAAAAAGTTAACTAAAAGATTAAAAAAAACTATGTTCCGGTTGAAAAATAGTTTTTTTATTCTTTTTTTAACTTTTTTATATTTTGAAAGTTATTTTTATTTTTGAATTTCTCGTAATGAGAGGATTTAAAAGTAATTTCATTTTACTATAAGTTGAAAATTTCACTTTGATGGTGTTTCCTCGATAATGAGTTCCAAATCCTCTGAGCTGACCTGAGACAAAAGAAGTAAACCGTTAGAAAAGAGGCCGGAGTTTCCTCTGGCGGACCCTATTTGACGGTCAAGTTAAAACTCCGGTGGAGTAACCCTCAAACTAGCCTAAAATCTCTCATTCCTCAATTATCAGTTCTAGAATGCATACTTTTTTCTTATTCGTTTACTCTTTATGCGCCGGTTGAACCACGTAGCTAACTAATTACGTAGGGATCGCTATAATAGGATGAAAAGAAATTTAGAGTCACTCCACGCACCTTCTTTTACATGCGCTTTCTGATCAGGAAATGTGGCTGATCAGCCGCATCTCTCCTCCTTTCTCATCGCCCTGAGCCGTTTACCTTGGGCCAAGAAAAGCTGTGTTGGAATTTTGCAAGTTGGATCATGAACTTCACACAGTCTCCCAGGCCAAATTACCCAACTCCCCATCACACTTAAATAAGTAAGAAAATTTTATTCTAGATAGAACCAAAATTGTTTTATTGCAAGCAAAATGTTAATTAAAATATGGATGTTCGTATTCAGATATTTTGGTGCAGAAAAAAAATAATATATAAATAAAGAAATTTACAGACTATATTATAGGCAAAGTTGTCGTCAATGAAATACTTTTTGCATCGGCAAACTTACGGACGTAATTATTTGAATTCATAAATTCCTTTTAATTATTTATTGATGTAAATTGGTGCTATTTAGCGAAGGCAAGAGTCTCAACCTATATAGTATTTGTTGCGACGGTTAAGTACTTTTTGAGACTGCTTAGTTTTTTATGTAAATAATTAATTTTTGCAACGATCTGAATTTTTTATGCAAATAAAGTCGTTTTTTTTGTTTTGTGATGACAAAAATTAGTTGCAAAAAATATTTAATTAAAAAATCGTGTATAATTTGTATAATTAAATCAATAGTTGTAATTGTATTATATCATTTAAGATATTAAATTAATAAAATAAATTAATATCTCTAACATTATTAGTAAGTGATATTGCTTGTTTGTAATTTTTTTTTACCTATTTAATCTCGAAATTAGTACAGAATACAGGTTTTTAATCTGGATGAAAATATTAGTTAATTAGGATTGTACAATTTTTGAATTAAAAAATGCCTGACAGCCTCGTAACTTCAAATTTTTGAAAGTACCAATTTTTGGACTCTTTTTACTGTATAATATAGATTAATACAATTTTATGAGAGTGTAGATCTTCATGATATATAACCACAGCAAATTTGTCTATATATGGTGGTGTTTGGTATTGCTATTAATAGTTTATAGATTGAAATTTATAGTAGAAATTGCGACTGTTTAAAAAATATATACTCGTTTGTAGTTAAAAGTAGTTATTTATAAAAGAAAAAATAATTATAATTCTAGCAAAAATTGTTAGTGTTAATTAAAAAATTTATAATTATTATTAAAATTAATAGTAAAAAATTTAAAATTACTCCCAGTAACCTAGCCAAGCACCCCCACATTTGAATTTTGATCATTCAAGTTTCATTAATTTCGAGAGTAAGTCTAGAAACAATAGAAAGTTCACTAAAAATGTCGGGGTTCGATTGACAACTAATTTAAAAATTATTATTTTTATTTTTTTGCATTTTCAGTCAAAACAAAAAATTAAATTGTGTTCAAAGTAGGTTATTTGTTAACTTAGCTTTTAAACTAATTTTTTGAAATTAGTTGTTTGGGTAAAAGATTAGTTGTTTTGCTTTCAAAGTAGACAATTTTACCATTTTATATATTTGATATTAATAATTATATGTAGTTGGTAGTAGTAGTAAATAAGTTATGAATAAATGGTATTATTATATTTTTAAAATGGTAAAAGTTTGAATAGAATATTCTAAAAATTTGTATTTTAATTTGATTTTTTGGCTATTTAATTAGTTTTTTTTGCCAAATAAATAATTTTAATTTTTTAATATTTTTAACCAAAAAGTGAAAAAATCAAGATTGACATTCAGGGCCTAAACTGTACTTCAAAGGGATATTGAACAGTTTTTTAAGTACTAAACAGTGTTAGAAAATAGTTTTTAAAAACGTACTGCAGTGTTAAAAAATGTATTTCACAGTTTTTTTTTAGCAAACCTTTCGTGAACGGAACTAATAATTGAAAATACAAGTGAAAACGAGGTGGCGAAGAGCGACTAGTCATTTTCCCGAGAAAGTGACAGAACGAGAAGTTTTAGCTAAATAGCTAGATCATCTTTTCCCCCCCTCACCTGGAATGTGAGCAGTTTCTTTTGTGAGAATTAACCTATGGTGCGAAATTATTGAAGTCTAAACAGTGGGCTTGAAACTGTGTGCATGTCTTGTGCATGTAGTATACAAAAAAAGAGAGCAACAGGTGGTATTGTAGTATGCATCATTTCCGTCGCTAAATGAACATGACTTGGTATGTTCGATTCATATCACGTCAGTTGGGAAAAAGACTTGTTTGGCTAATAATGGATTTTTGGAAAATTCTAAGGATGTATATGACTAAAAGAGGGTCATGCTAACCCACCACTTATTGAGCCGTGAATTATTTTTTAATAAGTATTAAATAAAATTTGATCTAATAACAATTTATTTTTTAAAAGTGAGACCTTTAACTTTTGCAGATATCATTATATTATGCATATGAATTTGTATATTGTTTTGTTCCAAAAAAATTAAAAATATATATATATATTTGATTATTTATATTTGCAATTTTGTTAATATCAACACACTTTTGAACGTGAGACGTATACCACTTTCATATATATATGAACATTTTGTGCAAATTTCTTGATTATCATTTTTTTTAAATAAAATTGTATATTGAATATGTGTCTTTTTTAATAGATCTAAATGAATACATATGTTTTAAATATATAAATTTTATAAAAGTATATTTTTATATTTAAAGTTATAAAATTTTAAAGTTTGTAATGAAAATATAACTAACTCAGTATATCAACCTCAGGGACAGATGCAGAATTTTAATTTAGAAGGGACAAATTGTTTATATAAATTTTTAAGAGAACATATATTAAATATTTAAAAAAATCTTAGATGGGCGAACTTATATAATTATGAAATATTTTGAATTAATACTATTACAATAGTAAGATTTTTCAAAATTTTAAAGAGACGGTTGCCCCATTCGCCCCCCGCCCCCCTTTGGGTCCATCTATGGTCGATCTCAAATATTTGTGTTAGATGCCTAAGTAAAGAATTTGTATGCAAAAAAGTATAAAGTGTAATAAAATAGGATAAAATTATAATTTTAAAAAATAAACATGAGACTAATCTGGCAATCGTTGTAAAATTCTTATATTTAAAAGCTCTGCGATTTTTTTTTTGATATTTACACATTGTTTAGTATTAACTATTCGTAGTCAGCTTTTTTATTTTAAGCTACTTTAAATTAAAAAATTAAAAATATTTGTTTGGTTGAAAAATTAGTGACTTTTAAGTCACCAAAAAATCAAATAAACCGAATGTAAAATTCTAAATTTGTGCTTATACATATATAAAAAAAATCAAAAGCCAAAAAAGTCAAACTAATGACTTTATATGTAAAATGATAAAATTAAAAATTAAAAATTATTATAAAAAAATTTAAAATAAATAGATTAAAAACTGATAGATGAAAAATAAATTTTTTTAATTTTTTAAACTTTAAATTAAAAATTAAAAAATTAACTTTAAATCGACTTAAATGCGGTACTCAAGTAAATGGTGATGAACATTTTTCCTTTAAATGAACTGTGAATAATTATTAGTTTATTATAATCGGTTTCGCTAACAACATTCCATTGGGCGTTGTTTAAGGAGAGAGAGAAGGAGGAGGGGAGAGAGATCAGCCCCTTTAAAAAAAAAAAACTGAAGCAGCACACTCCCTGATGCACATCTCACTCTTGCTGTCGCTACCTCTGGTGGCCGTCAACGCTGCCTCCCCCCACCTTGTCGTCACCGTCACAGGCGACCTTCGACTCCTCTCTCGTCCCCCTTTGCGAGTGAACAGAGAGAGAGAGGGAAACATAGAGAGAGAAAGACGCAAAGAGGGACGAGAGAGGAGCCGGAGGTCGCTGGCGACGATGGGGTGAGAGGAGGCGGCGGCGACAGCCATTTAAGGTGGCGACGGCGAGAGTGTGGTGTGCGTCGGGGGAGTATGGCATCAAGAGGGGCGCTGCTTCAATTTCCTTTTTTCTATTTTTTTTAATGAGGTTGATATCTCTCTCTCTCCTCTCTCCTCTCTCTTTCTCTCTTCTTAAACAACGCCCACTGGCGTCGTTTAGCATTCTCCTATTATAATTAGTTCTTGATGCCATCATTTCCCACAATAATTGAGGCACACTTTTGGTGAGTACAAAGGCCGTCGTGGGCACGTGGATTGTCTGTGCATGAATATACCAAAAGAAACTTGGAATTTTGGTGAATCATTAGGATTTGACTTCTCTATTCTTGGTTGAGCAATAATATGTTGGGATAACAGTTAGTTATGGTGGAGCCCATTTTGAATTCACTTTAATGATTTTAAAAAATAATTTATTTTGTTGATTTTAATATATAAATTATCAAAATAAAGACGAAGTTAATTGAATATTATTAAGTGTATAAATAAATTATATTTTTTT
>JAULJZ010136650.1:0-10737 GCA_032270985.1 Heliamphora pulchella | reverse complement strand
ATACAGATAAATACAGATAAATTTATCTGTATGGTAATTTATGCAAAACAGATAAATTTATCTGTATGTTTTGAAAATTACACAGATAAATTTATCTGTTCAAGCGTCCAACTGGATCTCGGGTGTTAAAACTGGATCTCGCGTGTTAAAATTTTTTATGGCGGATGAAAAACAAAATCAACGCTACTTTAAGAACCTAAAACTAATTTTTCGTATTAGAAATTGTATCTTGTAACTAAAATAGATGAAAAATTAGTTATAAATTGTAGTAAAAATTGTATGTATTTGAAAAAATTTGTAATTTATAACTAAAATTAGTAGCATAAAGTTAAAAGTTACCAGCAGTAGCATTCTCCGATACCCCCAAATGACTTACTTTTTTTAGGTGATTAAATGGCAAGAAGTAATCAACGTAATATGAGTCGCGATCAATTATTTATTAAGAATACCAAGTAACATTGCATACATTAGGGATAATTCATGCCTAAAAACGCTATCAGTATTTTTTTGAGATTACTCGTACATTTTAATAATTTCTTTAAAACTTTATATTAATATGAATAACCCATATTAAAAAACACTATATGAGAAAAAAAAGTACAATACATATATAATTATTCTAAGTAATAAATTTTTTAAAAAAAAATTAGTAAAATTTTTTATGTTTTTCGAATAATTCAACGGTTTGATCGATTATAAAATAACCTATAATAAAATCAAGCAACACAATATACGCAAGTTCTGCCAAAATCCCAACAACAAAATCACAACTCAATTAAAATCATCCTAACATCTCATGCATCAATTTAAAACCTCCTAGGACACGGCCAT
The DNA here is from genome assembly GCA_032270985.1 of Heliamphora pulchella. NCBI lineage: Eukaryota > Viridiplantae > Streptophyta > Magnoliopsida > Ericales > Sarraceniaceae > Heliamphora > Heliamphora pulchella. Next base: position 9,906 of record JAULJZ010136650.1, on the reverse strand, counting down.
GCCTAATGACACTTCTAACAATTTTATTGGTACCACACGCATTTATAGCTCTTAATTGTATTAAATCAGTTTAAAATGACAAAAAAGGAAACTCAATTGTATTAAATCAGTTTAAAATGACAAAAAAGGAAACATAAAATCAAACAAAGGAAAGGAGAGTAAAGAAGCTCACACCAGAAGAGAGAAAGAGGGTTTGACAAAGAGAAGGGAGAGGGAAAGAGGGAGAGGGAGAGGGGGAAAAAAAATGAGCCCTCTCTCATCCCACCGGAACTCCTTCCCCGAACACCTCGAACACCGAAATCCTCCCAGGAACACCCTTCCCACTCGTACCCCTCCGCTCTCCCTTCCCTCAAAAAACACACAATCACACTCAAAAAACACATAGTCACATACACCTTTCAAATGGGCGAAAGACAAATGCAGTTGTTGTTCAAGATTTTGTAGATATGTCGTTGCCGTGAGAGCAAGCATCAACGAGAGATAGAGAAAACCAAAACCAGGGGAGGGAGAGACAGAGAAGAGAAAATCAAAACCAGTTTAAAAAAACCTTCGTCCAAAGATCATAGCTTCAAAAAAGTGCAAGAGAGTGAGAGGCGAGAGATGCCGATAAGTGGGTTAAAGTGGGTTAGAAAAAGCCAAAATAAAAACTAATAACCTTCAAATGTGCACTTTATTAGCTTCTACTCTGATATTGCCGAGAAACAAAAGGCAAGTATCACCTTGGCTGATGAGAGAGAGTCTGGTAGTATTTTTCCTTAGCTCATGGCATAGTTCGTAGAGAAATGCTAAAGTTGTGTACAAATGCTGATAAGAAATTCAAAGATTCTGAAATTTGGGAATTCAGAATAATGAAATCTAGAATAAAAATCATAAGATATTCAGAAATCCTTAAGATAAAAAGCATTTTCGAAGATGAAAAAAGCACTCCACAACACAGACGTTTCTCTTTATTCTCCCTATCTTCACCCCTTCCTTTTCTTTTTTTTTTTCCCCCTACATTGATTCCTACATTAAAACCAATACAATTGAAATAATCCGTACAATTGGAATAAAATAAAAATAACCAAGAACCTTTTAAATTGTTCAAAATTTGTGTTTGGATTGATAATTAGAGAGTAATATCAAAGCCATCAAACCCTCCAGACATTAAGTTTTAGAATTCAATGTTTAATTGTAAAAACATTATCAAAACTGGTAGTCATATGATTTTATACACGAATTGCAGTAAGCAAAGCTCCCATATATTTTTCAGCCTCAACCAAAAGAGATTCATAGTTAATGTGTTTTATACCCTATTGACTTTCACATGGTATTTATCTTAAAATCTATGAAATGAATCAAAAACTCGTTATGAGCCAAAAATAAATAAAGCACAAGAGAATTAGAAGAAAGAGTGTTAATTTACCTTCAATACCTATTGAGAAATCTTTGCAAATCAGGAGAAATGGAGTGGTAGCTATGAGTGTTCTCTGCAAAAGAACTTTTTTAAACCCATTTATCCGAGGCCTAATTACCAAAAAAAGAAAGTGTACTCTGCAAATCAATAATATCTATTAAGAAATCTTAGAAACATAAAACCAACATTACCAGAAATCAACATGCAAAAAAGTTTTTATGAAACACCATTTTTAGTGAGGAACCCCTAATACATCTGTCAATAAAATTCTAGGGGAGAGTGAGGAACCATCTTGTCCAGAACACAATTTTTGGAATACCATTTTTAGAACACCAAATGGACACATCTAAAAATCGTAAATTCAACATCGTATGATAAAACCATTATGAGAAAACCATTCTTACCTTGTAAAAAATTAATATAATTTTGGATCATTTACATTATAAGAAACTACGATATTATTGGTAGTTTTTAGGACAATCATTGGGCCAACTGAATTGAAAATATAACAGTATGCTTTCCAGTGAATGGTAATGGAAATATAAAACCCATAATTGATCTTTAGAATGAAAGATATAGCAGCATTAGCTGACCATATGAATTTTATGGTAGTTTCTCATCACCGAAACAAAATCCTCACACTGGGTTAGAATGCGAATACGAACCAAAGCAAAAATGAATGACGAACCATAGCAATATCACATCACTAGGGAAAAAATCAGATGAACCAAATCATAAAATGAAATTTTATTTTTCGGTGATGAGATTTTGTTCACTCCAACCTAATAAAATTTCATTTTATGGTTCATCTAATTCACAATCTAACAAATGAAAAACCATTACTTATGTTTCACTCTTCTGCATTCCGAGGGAACGATTTGTTTTTCTCGATCATACATAAAAAAATCATATCACCACATAGCAGAGGTGAACATTTATTGCCACTGCTCATGTATCTCTATCTCACTGTTAGTTTGCCCAGGCTATGATTAAACTATATTATGACAACATGTAACAAATAACATTATCCTGTTTTTGTGAATCCAAAAAATCAAACCAACATTATTGACATTGTTTTTCAAAATATCCCACAGATATATTTACAAATATAGGAATTAGGTACAAAAAATAATCAGTCAAACTACAAAAACATAGTCCTCCTTCATTAGCTCTCCTAAAACACAGTCTTCTGTAGTTTTCTTTTTAACCAACCAAACAAAAGGAGATTCTTCCAAATAACTCACATTATCTCCTTCGGTTCACTTTCAACAACAATTAAAACCAAAGTAATCAAACACATCCAACAATAACATATAAATGAAATATCTCAACAAATTAGTAACTCAGTGGTGGAAGGCTTTTCTCTATTCCTTCTGTTGCTTAGAAACCCTAGATTCAAGGAAAACAAATATCTAGAAAATCCTTTGATGAAGTAACAAAGAAAAAGCCATTTCCACTTGAATCGAGATAGAGATACCCTAAGCGGCGGTGAATCGAGAGGCTTTCCCCTTTGGCCAATTAGTAGATGGTTCAAAAAATTTAGACTGGAAAGATCACTAAATGATTTTTAACCTAATTAATTAAGTCCATGTTACTTTTCTACATCAAAGTTTTCTATGATTTAATCTAGTTATCGAGATTAACTAATGCTCTATCCAACCTCTAACTTAAAAACCAACATAATACCAACAAGATATGCATAATTAATGCTTTCAAAGCAATAGAAATGTGTAAAGTCCCATACCCTCCGCATCTACAAAATATTTAGAATTTACATTTTCTTTTAATAACTATAGGGAAACATATTTACACCCCATCAATCATAACGTACTTTTTAAATCAGTTTATTGCATGTTCAAAAAAATTACATTACGATCTCTAAATGAGTTCAAACCAACTTTCATTAAAAGAATTAAAAAATCAAACCAACTAAGTTGGAAAGTGACTTCTTCAAAGTAAAATAATGCAAACAAGAAAGCTCCCAACTCCATAGCTAGAGCTAAACTTGGTGTAGGAAAGTGAAGGAAAAAACTTGATAGCAAACGGAGAAAAAAAAAAGAAAACATAGTAAAAAAACAGAGAAAAACTTGTAGCAGGAAATATCATTTCAGAATTGAACCCAAAATTATAGTCTTATCTTTTTTTGAGTATCGTCGCTGTGGGGGGGTTAAATCCCAACCAAGGCCACGTGGAGCGCATGTGGATTTCCGTACAAAGCAACAGCTTTTCAGCCACGATTGCATACCTCGGCATACACGCCCGAGCTCGAGCGGTGAGCCGTGCGTATGCGGATAGTGTGCTCGAGTTCTAGAGACCTCGGGACGTATGGCCTGTGCTATGGCCTTGGATCCAAGCTCAGAAAGAGTTCAGTCCCGACCCTAAAGAAGGGGTGCTTGGCACCGTGAGAAGGAATGCTCGGCATTCACGTCCGAACAGGACAAGCAGTCTGAACCCTAGAGTCGAGCTTGAGAGTTGATATTTAGGACCAATGTCCCATGATACGTATATCAGAAATGTGATATGATGATAAGAGAGATCAGTTGCAAGTAGGCCAACTCAGGGGCTAGGACGTCAAATAGGGTTGGCTTAGCCCTAGCATAAACTAGGCCTGAATGCTGATGGACATCTTGACATGACAAAAGGATCTTGCAGAAAGATTTAATGATGGTACTGATATCTCACTATTAGCCTATTAATTGTTATGTATAAATCAGAGAGAGAAAGTACAATCGACCCGCTCGGGTCGGGTCGGATCCCAAAAGTGGGTCAAGTATTTTTTTTCCTATAAATAGCCAGCACATTTGAAGGCACAGGTATGCTCACTTTTTAGTAGCAAAAATTTTGTCAAAATACTTTCTTAAGTTCTTCTCTCTCTCAAACCCTTGCCTGACTTAGTTGTCGGAGGGTCCACCAGTATAAAGCCACCGGTGGGCATCTCACCCCTTTCTGGTGCAGGCACACACATGGAATCCAACCCTGACAGTTCAGCCAGCTTGGACAAGACCAGTAGATCCCAATCCTTATTCTCTATAATTTGGCGCCGTCTGTGGAAAGGTTTGCTAAGAACGCCTCCATGGCTAGTCGGGAAAACCACATCCATGAAGAGCTGAGAAAACCACGCGCACCATGAGCAGAAGCATCACACGCAACTCACCGTTGAAGGCGACATCCTGTGCCCTCCGAGGTCCATGTTGGTGGGGCTAGGATCCACCAAAGGAGGGAGCATACCCATGCAGGGAGCTCCTACGAAACCACCCCTTCTGAAGGGGACTACCCCACACGCTACACGATGCAGCAAGTGTTGGAGGGGTACCAAGATGAGCTGAATAGGAGAGACCAACAGCTGATCAGGCTTCAGCAAGAGCTCCACGAAATGAGGGCTCATGTGAACCAACAACGCTCCCAAGGAGTCCGGTCAGGACATGAGCAGTCCAACCATGATAGGTCCAACCGGGATCAAAGGAGAGGCATTGCTCGGCCTCAGGCCAGACGTAGCTCGAGGAGAGAACCTCAACCTGATCAACGTGAGGGGGACCTTGAGAGGAGTCGTGTCTTAGGCTCTAAAAGAAGGAAACAATGGCAGATGCAGACCTCCAGCAACACCCATGCACCAGCTGTGCACCGTCATGAGCAGCAACGGCAGGCCGGCCAAGAGCTCGGGCGTGCAGAGCAAAAGGAAGAACTCAAGCAATGGCTGAACATCCAGCTCGAGGGGAGGTTGCAGCCGGCCACGAGGAGGTCGGCCTAGGATGTAGCCCAGAGGGCGCTGGAGCAAATATATGCCTCCCCATTTACAAGGGAGATGGATGGAGCAGACCCGCCCAAGAAATTTCAAACCCCTAAGTTCTACCTCTATGATGGAAAGACTGACCCTATGGGTCTCATTCGACATTTCGGGCAAATGATGGCCCTTTGGAATGGGAATGACGCCCTGATGTGCAGAGTCTTTCCTTCCAGTTTGGGTGAGGTAGCTCTACGTTAGTTTGACAAACTCCCAGCTAGGTCAGTTGGAAATTAGAGGCAGCTCGCCGAGTCATTCGCAGCAAGGTTCATCACCAACAGCCGGCAGCTTAGGGAGATTGACTCTCTGCTCGGCCTGAGGAAAGCTGAGAATGAAAGTCTAAAGTCCTATGCTCGACGCTACTGGAAAACTTTCAACGACATTGACAATTGCAATGAGCAACTTGCTGTAGCCTCTTTAAAGCTCGAGTTGAACATAACACATAAATTGAGGCGTTCCTTGACCAAGAGGCCTGCTCAGGGTATGGCCGAGCTAATGTTGAGAATTGAGCAATACTCTAACATTGAGAAAGATATGGGAGGCATGTGTGATGAATCGCCTCCCCAGGGAGAGCAAAAAGGAGCCCGAACGTATAAGAAAGCGGCAAAGAAGGCCAGGAAGAAGCCCGAGAAGGAAAGGGAGCGCGAAAGGCTGAACAGGGTATACAAAATGGCCAATACTGTGTTTAAGGAGCCTCTCCACAAGCTCCTTCGCCAGATCAAGGACAAGCCGTGGTTTGTCTAGCCACCAAAAATGGTTACTGACCCGAGCAAACTAGAAGCGAATAAACACTGCTCTTACTACAAAGAGCACGGGCATTACACAGACCGCTGCCGGCAGTTCAAGAGATTTTTGGAAGAGCAAGTTAAGACTGGGAACCTTGGGCAGTACATTGACGAGGAAAAAACCAGGGCCGAGCAGCATCCTAATGCCGAGCAGGGCAGAGGAGCAGAAGAACCAGTGGGAGTTATCAATGTCATACACGCTGCCCCCAACCCGAAGACATCGAACGAAACAAGGAGTGAAAGCCGGGAGATGGCACATTGACGCGAGGTTATGCAGACCCAGCTTGGGTAAGGTGGTCCGGGCAAAAAAGAGTCCCCGAGCAATGAGTTCTTGGTGGGAGATTTGACCTTCTCCGACGCCGACATGGAAGGGGTTGAACACTCGCATAATGACGCACTCGTTATAACCCTCCGAATTGGGAGGTATGATGCGAAGCGTATCTTGGTCGACCAAGGAAGCTCGGCGGAGGTGATGTATGCCGACCTTTTCTACAAATTGGGGCTCAAAAAAGAGGATTTGCTGAAATATCACACCCCATTGGTCGGGTTCGACGGTCAGCCTGTTCTACCAATGGAGAGGATCACACTGCTAGTCAGGGCAGGAACCGAGCTCAAGAATATCAAATTTTTAGTAGTGGACGCGCTGTCGCTGTATTACGCCATAATGGGGAGGACATGGCTTCACCAGCTTAAGGCCATCCCCTCGGCATACCATCAGGTCCTGAAGTTTTCAACTGCTAGGGGTGTGGAAACAATCCGAGGAGATCAGACGGCGGCCAGGCAATGTTTTATGGCTACTATCCGATGAAGAGTAGGCTCATCCAGGGATGAGAAAATGTGTGTGGTTGAAGTACAAGGCAGACCCCTCCTAGAAGACGTGGGGAGAACACCGACAAAAAATGTAATAGAGCCGCTGAAGAAGGTTATGTTGAAGGAAGACGACCTTGATCGTTTCTTCCTGCCTGGATCCTATATGTCCGAGCAAGAATAAACCAATCTGGTGAATTTCCTCAAATCAAATGTGGAGGTATTTGCTTGGACACCCTATGAAATGCCAGGTATTGATCCCGATGTGATGCAGCATAAACTGAACGTAGATCCCACACATAAGCCGGTAGTCCAGCGCGGGAGGAGGTCTTCAGCTCAACACTCAATGGCCATAGCAGAAGAGGTTGAAAAATTGCTCGAGGCAGGGGCAATAAGGGAGATGCAGTACCCCCAATGGCTGTCCAACACCGTGGCCGTCAAGAAGAAAAACGAAAAGTGGAGGGTTTGCGTGGATTTCACCAACCTGAACAAGGCCTGTCCAAAAGACTCGTTCTCACTCCCCAAGATTGATCAGTTGGTGGACTCAGCAGCCGGACATGGAACCATGAGTTTTTTGGATGCTTATAGACCCGATAACTTTAAGCCCAGATGATTAAGAGAAAATCAGTTTCATTAATCGCAGAGGATTATACTGCTACAAGGTTATGCTCTTTGGCTTGAAAAATACTGGGATAACCTACAAAAGGCTGGTAACTAAGATATTCCAACCTATGTTATGACGGAGTATCGAAGTTTACATAGACGACATTGTAGTGAAGACCGAACAAGAGCACAATCATTCAAATTATTTTTATATTTGTATAGACTTTTTACTATAAAACAAATATTAAGCGTGAAATAATGACTTTTTTTTTGTTTTTTTTGTTTATAGTGGTTTTTATTTCTTAATAAAAGGAAAATATTTGATAAAATAAAAAAGAAATCAAAAAAATAACAAATTAAACTTATGTTTACTTATATTTCATGAACGTTTTCCATAATTGGTTTAACAAATATTATTTATTAAATTTTTATTAAAATAAATTGAATAATTAAGAACAACGTGACTGAAAAAACAATAATAAACTAAAAAAATTAATTTGTTCCCATATGGAGTCTAAAGATTTAATTAAATGCAGTTAGTTAGGTGGATTGTGCTAAATTTAGAAAATTAAATTTAACCTATTCAAACTACCCATCTTTATCATTTGTTTTCAAAGAAATCATATGACTTATTTTATTTATTTATTTATTATTATTATTATTTTTTTTTAATAAGGGATGGAGTTGAGAACATGGAAAGTTATGATGAGCCCTTTAATAGTAGTGTCCAAACAGCACCAAACTCTGCCACTATCATTTATAGACGTGAAGTATTTGAGTTGGGCTTCACATGTGGACGCGTCTGTGATGTCCGGGATTGTGGGCCCATTTGACGAATCGCGCCGTGGGCTAATTAGATGATTCCAACATTCGAGTTGCAGAGACCGTTTCTAATTTTATGCCAAAACAATTTATAAAGCACATATTAAAACAGGGTTAGAAAAAATTTTGAAGTTTTTTTTTTATCTTTGTCCTTTTTGATAATTTTTGAAGTTTTTTTAATTTTTTTTTGTCTTTTTTAAATTTTTTATTGTTTAATTAATATATTCTACTTTTGTCTTACGCCTTGGTCATCGCTTCAAGAAAATTGCAACACTACTTTCAAGTACACTCGGTGGTAGTCCTCACAAAATATCCTCTTAAGACTCTGTTCTCCAAAGCCGACCTAATTGGGAGAATGACAAAACTAGTTGTTGAGCTGGGAGAACACGACATAAGTTTCATGCCCAGGATTGTTATCAAGGCCCAGGTATTGGCTTTATTGCTAAATTTTTCAGAGATGAGATAGCAGCAGAGACATATCACACCGAACCACACCTTGAGGCGGGGGGAAGATCATCCTTTGGAACATGGAGGCTACAGGTTGATAGGGCCTCCGACAGCAAAAGTGCAGGGGCTAAAATAGTCCTCACCTCAACAGACGGAGTAATCCTGTAACAAGCTATAAAGCTTGGTTTCAACGCCTCAAATAACGAAGCTGAATATGAGGTGCTGTTGCCAGGATTACAAGCTCTAGAGAAGCTCGACATTTCATACTTGGAGGCATTTGACGATTCCCAACTCGTTGTCAATCAACTAATGGGGGAATACAAAGCAAGGGATGACAGAATGACCAAGTATCTCAACAAGGCTAAAGAGGCCTTAAAGGAGTTCAGAGCTATCAAAATTGAACAAATTGGGCTAGTAAGCAACAACCATGCCAATGCCTTAACGAGCCTCACATCAGCAACTAGAGCAACAAAGAAAAGAATAGTGGTTATACAGTTCCTTTTAAGGTCGTGCACAGAGGGATCGCATTAAGTACTGCCAATCGAGCAAGCACCATACTTGATGGATCCCATCACAGCATTCCTGAAGCACGAGCACCTGCCTGCCAAAAAGAACGAAGCACATAAGGTCAAACTAAAATCAGCTCATTTTTTGTCGTCCCAAACCAATAAGTTGTATCGCTGTTCCTATATTGGTCCTTACCTTCAATGTGTACACCCCAACCTAATTGAGGACCTTCGATACGAAATCAAAAGAATATGTGGCAGCCATATAGGAGGATGGTCCTTAGCACACCGAGCAATTTCTTAGAGATATTAGTGGCTATACCTGTAAAAAAATGCTCAGTAATATGTGAGAAATGCCAAATGTTCTCATCATTCATTCACTAGCCCTCTGGGAAGCTAAACCCTTTAACTAGCCCCTAGTCTTTTGCACAATTGAGCCTTGATATAATTGGACCCTTTCCCAAGGCGATCAACAACATAAAGTTCATAATTGCAGCAACTAACTTTTTCACCAAATGGATTGAGGCAGAGCCACTTACTAACATATGGGAGGCCGACGTGAAAAGATTTGTATAAAAAAACATAATCACTAGATTTGGAATCCAGCGGGACCTCATCTCGGACAATGGCACACAATTTGATGGAAGGTTATATCTGTAGTGCAATAGCCAAACAAAGACTTCAAACAAGACGATCCTAGACGGAATCAAAAAGAGGCTGAAAAAGACAAAAGAGAGATGGGTTGATGAATTACCGCAT
>JAULJZ010136639.1:0-10737 GCA_032270985.1 Heliamphora pulchella | reverse complement strand
TTTTTCTTTAATATTATTATTCCTTTTCTTATAAAGTTTTTTTTCTTCTTCTTTTTTTTAATTACTAGCTTTAATTTTCTTACATTTTTTTTTCATTTCTTGTCATATTATTATTAACTTTATTTTTCTTTTCTTTTGGTCCTTCTATTTTTTCTATTTAATGTTAACATTATTTTCTTTCATATTATTAAATCTAAAAAACACAAAGTCTTTTAAGTTAATTTTCTTCTTTAAATATTAGTATAAATTTTCTTTTATTGTAGTAATTTTCTTTTCTTTTCTTTTTTTAATTTTATTTTCTTTTGTCTCTTTTAAATTATAAAATGTAAATAGTTTGGTTTTCCTTTTTCAATAGTTTAATAACATTTTCTAACTTTTTTATTTTAGCATAATTTTTCTTTTATAAAATTTTTCTTTTCCTTTAAATCTTTAAACCCTCTTTTGTTATAAAACTCTTATTTTAAATTTTTTTATTAAGTAAGCTTTCTTTCAATATAGAATTTTCTCTTTTATATACATCTTTTTATTTTACATTTAGCATTTGTTTTTCATGTTAATGTCAACCTAGTTTATTTTGATAACATGCATATTTTGGTTACTTTCTTGAAAACATTTTGTGTCTAAAGTTGTTTAACTTATTTTGCAATAATTCATGTTTAGGTAGTTTTGGCAGCTTTTAGCATGTTTTTATTATTTTATGCATACCATAATAATTTAGTTTATTTTGATGAAATTGTATACCGGTGTACTCCATGTATCATTTAGTTAGAAATTGTATGTCATAGGACTTAAGATTTTATCCATTTATTTGTTTGATTTGGAGTGCTATGTACATATGTTATGTATTTTTTATATTTGATTTTGGATGTCCTCTCTTTACCCTTATTTTCTTTATTTGCATGCATTTGAGAAATCATATTAAAAAATCAATGATGATTAATAGAGGCCAACCTTACGGTTGGGCGAATCTAACACCTTCTCCAATTCGTACCTTAGCCCCCGAATCCTCTTTCTCTGGTTGACGTTTTAAAGATCAGTATCCATTTTTGTTTTTCTTAGTTTTTCTCAAAAACTAAGTGGCGACTCCATTTTCAACAAAAATGGATTTTTTAAAAATTTAGTTTTCAAGGTGTTAAAATATTTTCTAAATATCTTTTGAATCCCTTATTTTAGACCATTTTCCAAAAGCTCCAAAATCCCAACGCCACAGTATTTTCTGACGACTCCGCTGGGGATTGGTTTATAAAATCATATAAGAGGGTTAGACTTGAAAACATTATGGGTTCTTAATATGTATTTCTCATCTGCATTTTTGCATGCATGTGTATTGTTCTTCAAAACCCCTCTACCTGGTCGACCCGATGCCCTGAACATTTATCCGTTTCAGGGATTATTGGGAAGGCAGGCAAGCCGTACTGATTGCACACTTTCATAGGTGTAGTAAAAGAGTTCGAGCATACTATTTGACCATGTCTTGTACCACTCTAGGCATGGAAGTTATATACCCTATTCTATTCAAAAGGTACCCTGTTCGATGAACAAAACTGACCTCTTGCATATAGTAGCCTAGAACCCCTCATTAGGTACTGCTAACCCTAGTAGGATTATGTGTTTTCTTAATTGTATGTTTTTATTGCGTATTGTGAGGATTGTTTGTTCGGGCTTAAGTTAGATCCTCTTTCGGGTTTGGCCCGGGTTTTCTCTTATCCTTTGATTAAGTTAGCTTTTCTCCTTTGGGTTCTTACATGGGCTTTGCTTTCACCATGTTTGGCTTCCACGCCACAGTTTTCTTCTCGGGGTCATGCCCGTGTTTTGTTTCGAAACTTCTAGGATAGTTTCTCTCTCTTTCGGGTTCTTCTCGGGTTGTTAGTTCCATACCCACGCCTTTGTTAGGGTCGTTTTCTTCAGATCCTTGTTATACCCGTATGAGCTAGTTCTATTTTTCTACTAGAGTACTGTCTGTTTTCCATTAGAATCCTAGATCAAACAGGTCTTTTGAAGGTTAGAACTATTTCGTTGTCAGAATGTTACCCGTTTCTCCGTTTAGACAAACCTTCCCTCCAGAATTTAGTTAATCTCCTCCGTAGCCTTCATTCTAGTTTTTGGGTCATCCTGTGGTTATGCTGCTAGTATAATCCCAGCAGGGGCATTATTTTAGCTTTCGTGTTTATCTGTCGATGGTTTGCTATTTTGGGTATCTGGGATGTTTTGCTATATGCCGTCATAATTCTCGTTCAAGAAGTGTTTGATACTGGTTATTCTGCTTTTGGGATCCAGGTTTTCTTCGAACTTAGATCATTGAGCTGAGAAGAACACAATCAACATGCGTCTGGGCAAGATTAGTGACAGGTAGACTCTATAGAATATCTTAATAGCCAACTAAGCAAGCAAAAATGGCAGAGAATGAGGTGAACTTGACAGCTCTAATGAGAGCTATTACTGAGATACAAAAAGCTGTGGAGCAGCAGACCCAAGCTCAAAATCAATGTCAGGCGCAGATCTGGGCAATTTAGTCCCGTATGCCCATTGTGAATGGACAATTGGATGATAAATGAGAATGGCAAAGATTTATGGGACAATAACTAAGGACAAGATGTACCACAAGTTACTGTGCCACCTTGGGTTCCCCGCCCGGTGGTGGTAAAAGAGGAGAATACTGCTTAGTCTCGGGAATCCGCACTGGCAGATATAATTAACCGAATGGAGAAGGTACTGAGAAAGGCAAAGGGAGTAGAACAATACATGCTGGATGTGGGTGGCTTGTGCCTATTTCGGGATGTAAAATTGTCGAAAAAACTTAAAATGCCAGAGATGGAGAAATTTGATGGTACTGGAGATCCCCACATTTATCTGAGAATGTATGTCGGAACCCTGTCCCCCATGGGGATTGATGATCAGCTCAAGGCCCAACTGTTTCACCGATCACTTTCTAGGGACGCGCAAAGATGGTTTCTTTCTTTGGAGGTTGCCAAAACTAAGACTTGGGAGGACATAGCCACAACTTTTGTCAGTCAGTACAGCTACAATATCCAACTAGATGTCACCACTAAAGAGCTCGAAGCAACTCAATAGGAGAGCCAGGAGTCTTTTGTTGATTTCTTGACCTGATGAAGGGGTAAAGCCGCTAAGATGACAAATCGACCCACTGAGAAAGAACAAGTGAGGATCATGGTTAAGAATCTACAGTCTCCACTGAAGCGATATCTTATTACTTAGCCACTTTCTACCTTTGAACAGTTGTTTGACGCTGGAGTACAGATTGAAGACGCCATTTAGTTTGGGGATATCAAGAAAGCCAAAGCCAAAAACCTAGAAGAACATTCCCAGCAAATAACCAAAACCAAACTACCACCACCAACCTTGTGTCTCGCTCGAATGAGGTAAACCTGTTGAACCTGTCTTCTTTCGCTCTACAATCCAACAATAACCATCAGTCGGACAACGGTCAACAGCAACAAAGGCCAAGGAGGGTGTTCACTCCCCTCAACATTTTATTATTCACCGTCCTGAGTCGGCTCATCGAGAAAGGGCTTATCAAGCCATTGGATCCCATGCATGTACCTGATCCCCTAACGCCAAGGTTTAATACTTCTCAATACTGTACCTTCCACCAAGGTCACAGACATTTAACTGATAAGTGCTTAAGACTCCGACATGAGATCCAAAACTTCATCAACAACAAGGTGATTCCCCCACCATCCGCTACTCCAAAGCCGAATATCATGACTAGTCCCCTACCAAATCATGCCAGGCGAGACGGGGTAAATTACATGTCCCTGGGGGAATCAGAGGACCCAAGTAAGCACATCTATTCGGCACAACTGCCGCACCCACCTGTTCCAGATACTGAGGACTCGACAGCATGTTCATCGATTATGGATGGAAATGGTTAGGATATGGTGGAAGAAGGGAATGATGATGCTTGGGAAGGATATTAGGTGACAGTTCAAGAAGAAGAAGAGGAACGTAACGAAGAAGACGGTTAACCTTTGGATTACCCAGTCTGACCATACGGGTTTGGTTACGTGCTCGACAGCATTACCCTTTCCCAACATTTTGAGGAAGAGGTATATGTGAATGAAATACAATCCTATTGGCTGGTAAGGATTGTACTAAATTCGAGCAGAATAGAGTGGACTAATTTCTGGCCGCTTGAGAACAGTAGGTGGATTTTATCAGAGAGGATCTCTGGGAGGAAGTCGATAATACATAGGCTATTGAAGATGATGAGGAGAGAAGAGGAAGAATAGCAATCGGCGATTTATGCGATTTGTGGGCATTTACAAGCCCTCCGCCTGTGAACGAGGGATAGAACATCTTACCAAAAGTGGGCGGCATTTCAAGCCAGCCCGGTTGGAGAAAAGGTAACCAAGCGAAAAGGAAAAGGAGAAAGAATAAGAAAAAGAGGATGATGCAGTGCTGAAGCAATTAAAGAAGACACAAGCCAATATCAGCATTTGGGGGCTACTGATGGCCTCGCATAAACACAGACAAGCTGTGCTAAAGGTTCTGAATAAAGCTAGCGTTTCAATAGATGCCACCCCGGAGCAACTGATTGGACTTATTCTGTCGGTTGTAGAGCCGAAAGTCATTCTTTTTTTCGATAAAAATCTGCCAACAGATGGAATGAATCATAACAAACCACTATGCATTACCATTAAATGCCTGGACAAATGGGTCCCCGTGACTTTTATTAATAATATATCAGCATTAAATGTATGTCCGCTCAAAACAACACTCTATTTAGGACTAAAGACAGAGGACTTCACACCAAGCAATTAAGGAGTTCGGGCCTATGACAACACAAGGAGGGATGTAATGGGACTACTGTCGTTTGCAATATCAGTAAGGCCCTTGGAAACGTCGGTCGAGTTCCATGTACTAGATGTACCAACATCTTTCAACTTGTTGTTGAATAGACCCTAATTGCATGACCCAAATGTCCAGGCTGTACCATCAACTCTCCATCAGAAACTAAAACTGATAAGAAATGGGGCAGTTTTGACTATTCACAGAGAAGACAGCATTCATCCCTCAATGGGAGGAGAGGGCTCAGCTTTGCTGGAAGTACAGCATGGTGAAGGTGATGTATCACTCAGTAGTTTCCAGTTCGACAAATCCCAGGCTGTACAGATGTTATTGAATGAGGAGGAAATGTACATCAACCCACGGGTAGTAACAATGATGAGACAAATGTCCTTTTTCCCTGGTATAGGATTAGGGCGTAAGCAGCAGGGTATTTCGGAACCTGTCCAGGTATTGCTGACTTCGCACCATTTTCATCTTGGATATAAACTGACGGAAGAAGATTTGGAAGGGCTTAGATGGGGACGGAAGCCAAATTATTCTGGAATGCTCAATGGGTGCTTTGTTAAGGAAGGGGAAGAATACTCGTACTACGCCTTTCAAGAACCGTAGATTGACGAAAAAACCAATCAAAAGCTGTCAGAGCTAGAAATATTTTTCGGCCATCAGTTATCCGATACATAAGAGGAAGAGAGTGAAAAAGGAAGAGGAAGGAAGGAACATCCAAGAGGAAGATTAGGCCGACAAGCTTGACGGAATCGATATGGGAGTACTGTTCAATGAAAGATAGCACAACTGCATGTAACTGACTGACTGCACCAATGGGCTTCAGCGTGCTAACTGACTGCACCAAGCTCATTGTTGATGCAACTACAAAGGAAGTGAAGAACTGGACCTTAGAGTCCTATGATATGCACGTGGTCTGTTCTGAGTCTGAGTCTGAGTATGAGTCTGAGGTTGGGGGCACGTCTGTTTGTGCACCTCCCCTTTTTATACTTTCGAGTTTGTAATTCTCTCTTCTTTCAATGCAATAAATGAAATTTTCAATTACTTTGCTTTGCTTGATTTATTTCATATTATTTTCGACGATTTCGATTTCAATGAGGATATCCCTGAAGAAATACAACTTTTAATAAAAAGAGAAGAAGAAATGCGTGCATAACCAATAATTGAAGAAACTTTGTCAATAAATCTGGGTAATGAACCTAATCTGCAAAATGTACAAATTGGTTCTTCTTTATCCTTAGTTGAACAAAAACAACTAATAACTTTATTAAAAAAATTTTTAAGATATATTTGCATGGTCTTATGTGGATATGCTCGGAATTGATCATGCCATTGTCCAGCACCATATCCCCTTATACTCTAATGCCAAGCCAGTCAAACAAAAGTTAATACGAATCCGACCAGAATGGGCTCTGAACATTAAAGAAGAGGTTGCCAAATAGATCAATGTTGGATTCCTAATGGTAACTGAGTATCCAAAATGGGTAGCCAACATCGTGCCGATTTTAAAGAAGGACGGACGTATTCGAGTCTTCAGGGATTTTTGAGATCTCAACAAAGCTAGCCCGAAAGATGATTTTTCATTACCACACATTGGCGTTTTGGTAGACAGTACAGTGGGACATGCCTTGCTATCATTCATAGATGGCTTCTCCGGGTACAACCAGATTCTAATGGACCTCGAAGACAGAGAAAAGACGACGTTCACCACGCCCTGGGGCACCTATTGCTATCGTGAAATGCCATTTGGCTTAAAGAATGCAGGGGTAACCTATCAAAGGGCTGCCACTACTTTACTACATGACATGATACATAAGGAGGTCAAAGTGTACGTGGACGATATGATAGTCAAGTCCAAGGATCGGGATGGCCACATTATAGCATTGCGAAAGTTCTTCGAAAGAATTTGAAATATAAGATGCGACTCAACCCACAGAAATGTGCCTTTAGAGTTATTGCCAAAAAGAGGCTTGGATTTATGATCACGCAACGAGGTATCGAAGTAGACCCTTCAAAGATCAAAGCAATTTTGAAAATGACTCCTCCAAAGATTGAGCGAGAAGGTAGCGGCTTTTAGGGTAAGATACAGTTTATCAGCTGATTCATCGCAAAACTAATAACTACCTATGAGCCACTCTTCTGTCTGCTGAAGAAATGAGCCGAATTCGAATGGGACCAGAAATGTCAAGACACCTTTGATGCTGTGCGACAGTACCTATAAAATCCACCCGTTCTAAATCCTCCCAAACCTCATAAGCCACTGATCCTCTACTTGTCAGTGACTGATTCAGCTATGATATGTATACTGGCACAAGAAGGTGAAATTGGAATCAAAAAGCTGTTTACTACTTAAGAAAGAAGATGACAGGATTAAAAATACGATACACACCACTGGAAAAGACATGCTGGGCCCTAGTTTGGGCTTCCCAAAAACTAAGACATTACATGTTGTCTTTCACAGTGAATATCATCTCCTAGATGGACCCGTTAAACTACTTGTTTGAAAAGCCAGCATTGACAGGAAGGTTGGCTCAATGATTGCTGTTATTATCTGAGTTTGATCTTCAATATGTTACCTAAAAGTCAGTCAAGGGCAGAGCAGTGGCAGAAATCCTGGCCGACCAACCAGTTGATGGGGATGAGGACACAGAGTTCCAGTTTCCTGGCGAACAGCTGATGAAAGTTGAGGATGACAAGTGGACTCTATATTTTGATGGCGCATCCAATCAGTATGGCTATGGGATAGGAGTCCTTCTTGTCACTCCTGACGAATCACACATCTTTTTGTCTTTGAAACTCAATTTTGAAGTTACCAACAATTAGACGGAGTATGAAGCATGTTTAGCTAGATTGGAGGCAGCCTTAAAATTAGGGGCAAAGAAGCTGGAAGTCATCAGAGATTCAGCACTTGTGGTTTCACAAGCACGAGGATAATGGAAGGTCAGGGACTTAACCTTGATTCTCTACCATCAAGAGCTAGAGAAACTGATACCATGTTTCGAATCAGTGATCTTCGCTCATGTGTCAAGACTGCAGAACAAGTTCGCCAACGCACAAGCCGCCTTAGCATCCACGATTGACGTGTGGTAGTATGGTTTTCAAAGATTTTTCTTGAAAACGATGGAAAAATGGTGGTTTGTGAAAAATCTCAATACTGGGTGTTTTGGAGGTTTGGAGCTCGCCTTCGGGGTTGAGTGTTAGGTTTTGAAACATTTTGTTGAAAACGGGAAAAAATATTTTGAAAATGTTTTGTTGATCTCCATGTTGATGGATGGATCTATATATATGTGTAATGTATTATTTTGAGGAAATATTTTCGTAGTTGAGTTACGCTACTATTTTTAGAAGATTATCTAGATGTACTGGGATGATGGGTATTTGGCACGAGTTGCCCTCGGTGAAAGTTCGAAAACGTGCGCAGTGTAGGTACCTTTGTTATCCTTGGGGTAGTTCTCGTAAAGAAAGTCGGTTTGGGTGCTCTTTTCCCTCAAGTTGTTAGGCCCGTAAAGTTAGCTTTTACGTCATGGTGCTCCGTATAGAACTTGTCATTACCTAGCAGATCTTAAATGATTCAGGACTAGGTAATAGGCAAGAGTCTATAGTTGTTACAACTATCCCCTTGTGATGGAGTCGGTACATAGGATCATATTCTTCTTCTTTTCCACGATGGTACATTCCATGAGGGAACGAGGTTTTGATTACTATTTTTCTTCAACTGTAAAATGTGATTTTGCATTGTTTAAATGCTTGGTTGTGAAGTAAAAATTATTTTGGGAGTCTGATGGGAAAACTTGGGGTTTTATGATGTAAAACATTTTGACTCTGTGGTTGAGTTAGCTCCCACTATATAATATACATGATTTTGAAGACAAAAATGTGGGATTTTATGAAGTAAAACCGTTTTGAGGCTCGTGTTAGCCTGATGAAAAACTTATGATGTTGGGTTGGGAAAACCTTTTTAGCTCATGTGGTTGAGCTGTATGCTTATGATTGCATATCCTGCTTTAGAGCTTTATAGTCTGTTTCTATTGGGTTTTGGCTCACGGTGTGAAATTTTGCTGTAAAAGCTTTTTCAGGTAAGCGTGGTCCTGTAGGTTGACCCGGTGGTACCCAGAGGTGGCTGATGACAAGACGTTTATTTTGTCTTGATAGGTAGCTTATACCTATTGTATATGTTTCATATTTATTTGTAACATGTTGTACATCGTATACTATGATTATGGATGTATACATGTTTTAATACTTTTGAGAGAACCTTTGGTTGGTTGTTATTTTCCGTAGTTTTATGCTACGTTTTTTGTTGTTGGGATCAACGGTTTACAAACGAAATTTTCAAATGGTTTTGCTTCACATAAACCTTTATGTTTCGAGGTAGATTTTGGAACGGTCTCAGCTTCTTTTAAAACGAAAAAATTTTCTTATTCAAAACACGTATTTTGTTTTTAAATGCTTAGCTTGTGAGGCCGTAACTATAGTCTTTTGGCTACGCTTTTAAATCAATAAACCCTCGGTAGTACGTTTTTACAAAAGTTTTGGTCTTGTTTGGTCTTCTGGCTTTAAATCTCTTTTGTTCGGGCGGTTTGGTGGTTGTTCTGTGGCTTTTCGCGTGACCCGTAGTTTGGGGCGTGACATTAGAACAGTGAGAGAGCAATTGAGAAGAAGTGAAAAGACGGAACAGTGAGAGAGAGAGAGAGAGCAGTTGAGAGAGACGTAACAGAGGAGCCAAAACCCCCCAACAACCGACACATCCCGTCGTGCCCCTCGGCTCCCATTGCCGGCACTGCCACCGCCGCCCGTTACTACCACTGCCGACGACGGTCGTCGACGCTAATGCTGTCCGCTGGCTACCAGCGTTTTTTTTTCTCTTCCCTGCCGTGAGTATTCTTCCGTTATCCATTCGTTATCCTCTTTGTTATCAAAATTTTTGTTCTGACAAGGCTGGGACAGCCACCACTAGCACCACTGGAGGTCATCGGCGACCACCACCGGCGCCTCCGGCACCCTCGAAAACCCCCATGCAATCCGATCAACCCCACACTTTCTTATACGCCAAAATTTCATATTTTTGTTGCGCACTGTTTCTAACACCACCTGCTGCCACCGCCACTAGACAGCCGTGGGTCTACCCTTTTGACGACCCAACGCCGCTAGTGAACGGCGACAATCGCAAACAGAAGTCTAAACTGACTCCCAAATCGCTCGAGCAAAGCTACCGAAGTTTGTTAGAAAAACTGAGTTTAAGTTTTCCAACCCACTCCTCCGTTAACTGTGCGTGCGTTGGCCACTGGTTTTAGTAAAATACCTTGCTTTACTTTTCCTTTTGAATTTTCTTAAGACCAAATATTAATCATATATCATGAGGGTTAATTAAATTAAATTTTATATAAATTACCAAAAAATAAGTATTTTTCATAGTTTTATCTTTAGTCATCTTTTACAATAAAAGATTTTTAAAAAAAAATGAACATGTAGACTGTTTATAGTATAATATATATATTATTGTAACAGCAGATTTGTAACAGCAGATTTGGTCGATTGTTTATATATATAAACAATATTGTAATTAATCTTTCGTACGTTGGAATTTTGTAAGGGTGTTCTTTAGTTCGAAATTTGTGAGGTCAATTAAATAAATCTTTTATACAGTTATATATATATAAAAGAATAGTTAGAAATCGAACTGTTTTACTTAAGAAACTATTTTTCTAAAAAGAATAGTTTGATAAAAATAATTTTAAAAAAAACACTATGTATATATATATATATATATATATAGGTAGATGTATGTACGTATAACTGGGTAAGAATTAATTTAAAAATTATTAAATTATTATCCTAAATATTAATATAGAACATGTAGTAAATATTATAATAATGATAATTACTTAAATTATTTTATAAAGATCAATAGAAAAATTTAAACAA
>JAULJZ010136628.1:0-10738 GCA_032270985.1 Heliamphora pulchella | reverse complement strand
AAATGATTCATAAAAATGAAGAATTTGAAGAACAAAATTGATATATATGAGAGAGTTGATTTGAAGGTTTGAAGTATATGAAACCAGAGCTCAAAGGCTCTATTTATAGGCCAAAAGTTCGTACTAGCCGTTGGGTCAAATAAGAAAATGTCAAACTAGCCGTTAAGGTCAAAATTAAAAAATTAGCCTGTTCGATCGACTGAAGAAGCTAGTTCGGTCAACTAAACTTGACTTCAGTCAACTGGATCTGATCCTCGGTCGACTGACTCACGACTGCTCAATTTTCCCGACTTCAAAAGACCATAACTCCTTTATCCGGACTCCGAATAGGATCATTCTTGTTTTCAAATTGAAGCCCCAAAAGTCTAATTTCTAATGGTTCAAACCTCATATCAAAATTTATTTTGTACAAAAAATTATGGCTAAAATACCGAAGGTATGTCAATTTTCTTCACACAAATTTTACATATTTTCTGCCGAACTTCTTTTGAAACATTTTAAAACATATTTTATACTTTGAAAATGATTTGTTATGAAATGCTTAACCAACCTATGGTCTATCTAAGGTCTCCTATGAGTTTTCACATACATAACCAATGATATATGAACTTACATAGATCCTAGTCCATTTACACTTAGAAAATCTTCAAGTCTTTCAAGTTCTTTTCTTGTCTTCTTGGTTTTTCTCTTTCTCCATGGATCTTAGCCGCTTGAATATGATCTTCATACTTTATGGCTTTTAATTTGCTTTTTCAATTGTGCTTGTGTCATTAAAATCCTGTGAACACACTCAATTTGCACAATTAGAATCTTTGGTTTGTTATCATCAAAATAAGTTGAAACCTAGTTAGGCCAACAAGTGATACAGTGATACAGTGACGATGTTGGATAAACAACTCATCTCAACAAATCAAAATCCCAATTACTTGGGCATAACTACATGAATTCGTTTTCTCCACCCTGTCTATCCTAAGCCATTTTCTATGTTAAGGCAAAAGCAAAGGCTAAGGTAATAATTACTTACTTTCTTGTCAACTCAACCCATGTGTTTGTTGTTCGTATGTCTGTTGTTCTTTGGTTACCTTGTACCTGGATCACAAGTGAATTATTTGGTCTACATTGAACGCGGCCAAACCATATACCTTCTACATTTTATTGTTCATGACAATAATTAGTAGTAGAAAGGCAATGTGATTTTTTGCTTCCACCATTCAATCTATTTCTACAATAGAATCTTCCTATGAAGGCAAAAGGACTCAATACCACAACTATCAAATGGAAAGTTAGACATTGGAGTTCAACACTTGGCCATTAGGATGTAGTTTCCATTATAATGCATCATGCTTGCCCCAAATATATGATGATTGGGGACATTAGAATTTGCAATTAGAAGCTTAATGCCAAAATATAATGTGGCAAACCATCCCACATCGGCTAGGTAAGAGAGGTTATGAGGGTATATAAAAGAGTTCGCATCCTTTAACAATGGGTTGCCATGAGAGTCTAGCCAAAGAAAACATTATTGTTTACGATTCAAAAAGAGAACATTAGAATTGGTATTAGAGCGAGGCATATTTTATAGTGTGAATCGCATGGTAGGAGCCACCATTAGAGTCAGTGCAAGCCGCCTCTAAACTTCCACAAGCATAAAAAAAGTATTATACAGAGTTAAGAGCCACCTATAGAGTTGCACGAGCCACCTCTAAAATTCTACAGGCATAAGAATCAGAGCTAAGTGCAACATTGAGCAATACACAATGACATATGGCATTATAGGGGAGTGAATGTGACATTTTGTTTGGCTAGTTCGGAAAAGTTTTTGGGTTATATAAGTGACTTCGCATCCCTTCCTAGTAATGATGTATTTTAAATCCATGAGGACCTAGCCCAAAGTGGCTAATATCATCTTGGGATGAAGATGTTACGTAGAACGTTCATATCTTACATAGAAAGAAGGGAACTCATGTAGCTTCAAATACGGTGGGCAACATAAAAATGAAAGTTCATCAAATTTAATCCCCACACTACTCCTACGAAACATCCATACCATTCTCACGGAATGGACATAAGTTGGGTGTGTAATTTAGGCCCGGCCTGGCCGTGGATTGGGGGTGCCATGCCTAGCCAGGGCCCGGCAGGCTCCTGCCAAATTTTTGGGCTGGGCTTTTTTCTTCGGAGGTCGACCCAGGCCCCAAGGGTAATGTGAGACCCTGACCTGTTTCTTTTTGGAAAATGGTCCAACTGTTCATGGGAGTAAGGATTTAAGTTTGATCTTGCTTCTTCTGTTCAGTTTTTCTCCCAGCGTTGACCGCTCGAGCGGTGGGTGAGCGCTTGAGCAGGCTGGTGGCAGAGAGTGGGTCTGGATGGTGACCGCTCGAGCGATGGTATGGCAGAGAAGTATGTCGGCAGGGGTTCGCTCGAGCGGTGGTTGGGCGCTCGAGCGGTGGAGGCCTGGCACGAGATTCTGTAAAAAAATAGTTTTGACGCATGTTTGGGTTTCGAGATTTTGCGGGGTTGGTCTCGGGGGCTGCGGGAAGTTACGGTGTGAATTTTAAAAATTCAAAAAAAGAAATATTTTGGAGGCCTATAAATATCTAGAATTAGATATTTTCAAAAGATATTTTTAAAATTTAACTCTTAAGTTTTCTCCTTTTTCTCTTTGCCTTCTCTCTAACTTCTCAGGGGCCTGGGGTTCGGTTTTCGACAATCAGACAGCAGATCCTTATATCGGCATCGTGGTCTACACATCGATCCGGACATAAATCGATTTTGACAAAACTCAAATTTGCACGTAGATCGAGGCGTCAGGTTTTTGACCCAACGAGGTAGGATCTCAGATTTTATTGCTGTATAAGGGTACTACGTGCAATTATAGGCATTTTAACCGGTTAAAATGCATGGACAACCGATTTATGTTTCATTAAACCGGGTTTTGGTTTAAAAAAGGAGGTTTGTGTTGATTTCGATTGGATGAAAACGGATTTTGAAATGTTTCTTTCGAGATTCTGTGGTAGTTCCAGGTTTTGATATATCTGAGGGTGTTAAAAAGGTGTTTGGAGGCTATATATTGTGGTTGAGATGATGGTTATTGAGTATTTGAGGGTTTGGAGGCTTAGAACACCAAGAATAGAATTTTTTGGGTTTTTCTCGGGTGGTAGCTCGCTGGAGCGGACTGGCTGTGCAGGGCTATTTTGTTTTGATGTTATTTCCATCATTCGGACTCAGAATTGGGTCGTTCTTGTACTCGAATTGAAGTCTCGGTAGTCTTCTTTCCAATGGTACCTCTCTCACCTTAAAATAATTTTTTGTACAAAAAGTTATGACCAAAAGAGTGAAGGTGTGTCAATTTTTTCAAACCATTTTTCATCCGTTTTTTTCCAAATGCTTGGGAAAGGTTTTTTTTCATCCGTTTGAGCCCTTTTCATCAAGTCTCTTGTTCTTTGGAAGTTTGTTTGTGGGTGTTTCACGTGGCCCGGGTGTCGGGACATGATAGTGATGGTTGCCCAGTTATGCTGCAAATAGTTGTACGCTTTTCACCGGTTAAAATGCTTATATATCGTATTTTACATTTAAACCTTGTTTCGGATACAAAGCACGCTTTACGCTTTCCTGGTGTATTACATGATATAACTTGTGGATGTTGGGTTTTCAAAGGGTGTTCTTAAAAACGGTGGAAAATGGTAATTTTTGTGAAAATCTCGACATTTTATGTTTTAGAGGTTTGGAGCTAACCCTTGGGGTTGAATCTCAAGTTTTAAAACGTTTTGTTGAAAACGAAAAAAAATATTTTGAAATGTTTTGTTGATCTCCATATTGATGGATGGATCTAAATATACATCTATAATGTATATTTGTGAAAGGTTTTGTGAAATGGTTCAATTTTTTAGAATGATTATCTAGATGTACCGGGATGATGGGTATTTGGCACGAGTTGCCCTCGGAGAAAGTCTAGAAACGTGCACAGAGTAGGTACCTTTGTGTCCTTCGGGATAGTTTTCGTAAAAAAGGTTGGTTTGGGTGCTCTTTTCCCTCGAGTTGTCGGGCCCGTAAAGTTAGCATTTACGTCGTGGTGCTCCGTATAGAACTTATCATTATCTAGCAGGCCTTAAGTG
Organism: Heliamphora pulchella; assembly: GCA_032270985.1. Taxonomy (NCBI): domain Eukaryota; kingdom Viridiplantae; phylum Streptophyta; class Magnoliopsida; order Ericales; family Sarraceniaceae; genus Heliamphora; species Heliamphora pulchella. The sequence goes on along the minus strand of JAULJZ010136628.1, from coordinate 6,626 downwards.
GTTCAGGATTAGAAAAATTGGCAGGAGTCTATAGTTGTTACCTCTGTCCCCTAGTGATACAGTCGATACATAGGATTGAATCATCTTTTTCGAGATGGTACATTCCGCGAGGGAACAATATTTAGATTACTATTTTTCCTTAACTATGGCTGATCATTTGCATTTGTTGCAATACCTTCATAAAACCGTTTTGGAAGACTTGAGTAGTTTGATGGGAAAACATGGGGTTTGTGAAAAATCGTTTTGGGTTCTGTGGTTGAGTTTAGCTCCCACCTTATATGATTGCACATTGCCTGTTTTACAGTTTTATTGTCTTTTCCTATTGGGTTTCGGCTCATGGTGTGAAATTTTGCTATAAAACCATTTTCAGGTGATGATGTGCATGAGAAGTAGCTCTAGTGTTGCCTGCGGTGGCGGAAAACTTTCATAGTTTTTTTTTTTTGGTATGCATGTCCCTGAAGGAAGGTGATATACGCTATAAGGCGATATATTGTATGTATGTTGGATCTGTACGTTATTTATTTACGAGATATTATCTTGTTGGGTGTTTCAGTGGTTTCAAAAAGCGGATTCAAATGTATGAAACATATATTTTTCTTAAAACTAGTGTTTGGTAGATTTTCACGTGACCCTGGGTTTTGGGGCGTGATAGGTAAAGGACTCAGGCTTGGGCCTCGAGCACAGCCTCGGGCTTGGACTGCGGGTTACGGGCTTGGGCCTCGGGCCTAGGCCTCTGGGCGGGCCTCTAATTTTTTTGATTTTTTTTTTTGTATTTAAATTTATAATACAATGGTAATTTAATATATTTAATATATTTAGTTAAATTAAAAATTATAAACTTAAAGTTTATTATATTATATAAATTTGTAATTAATAATTTATTAATTTATATATTATAAAGTAACTTATTCTCTACTTATAATAATAAGTTTTAAAATTTTAAGTTAAACTATAAACTAATTATTAGTTGATTATATTATATAAATATAACTTTATTATTTGATTAGTTATTAAAGTATAAACTATAAATTTATAAGTTTATAGTAAACTTATTAGTTTATAATTAATTTGTGTATTTGTTTACTATAAAATTATTATTAATTGATAAGTTTATTGTTTTTATTATTATTAATTTATTAATTTATTATAACTATAAGTTAAACAATTAAATGTAATAAATTAAATAATTAAAATAATAAAATAAGATATAAATTTTACTAATCAAAAATCAAATGTGAAGAATTTTACACATTATAAATGTATTGTACATGTTAAAAAAATAGAAAGATTGCATCACTTTAGATCAAGTATATTCTAACTAGGTTGGCACATACAAGTCTAACAATCATTTACTTTATTCTCTACTTAAAATATATGACAAATGAAATGTAAAATTACAAATATAAAGAAATAACGTTTACATATGCAACAAATAATTTAAAAAATCAGTCTGAGTCCGATAATTCTTCAGGCGTTCCAGAAGTGATAGATTCTATGTGTGCTTCGAGTCTTTCCTTCTCGTCCATTTCTTGATACCTCTCCGATGCGTAAATTGTGTCACATGTGATCATCAATACTTAGCTCATCTCCGGAGTGAATCTGGATCTGTAGTCGTTCAGCACCCGTCCACCTACACTGAAAACTGACTCCAAAGCAACTGTACATACAGGAATGGCAAGTATATCACGAGCTATCGCGGCCAATACTGGCCACGATACCTCGTGTTGTTTCCAATAATCTAAAATATCAAAATTATTTTCATCTAAATTTTTTACAGTATCAAAATAACGTTGGATTTCTGTAATAGAACTCCTATAAACCTCAGAAAGTCACCTATTTTTTATTATAGACTAATCATCGTTACGATTTTGAGATGAAATCTTAACCGCGGGTTGTGTTGATTGTGTTATTATATGAGTCTTATATTCAGCATATAAATATTTAAGTGTTTCATTTATTAGTTCAAGTTGGTTTGCATTACCATAAATATTTTCTAAAAAATATTGTAGACCAATATTTTTATTCCTATGGTCTAGTATGCAAGTTATTCTAAAAATAGATATTATTTTATTATAATATTTATTAAATTTATTTTTTATACTAAATATCATCTGATAATAATTTAGATTGATTAAATATTCATCAAATATTGCGGTAATTTATTTTAATTGTAGTAAAACTAATTGAGTAGTAGGAGTGTAAATAAAAGAAAATAATTTTGTAACTTGATCAAAAACTTTATAAAATATTTTATTTATATTTAAATTATCCCAATCACTAAGCATTGATAGAGTAAAATTAGTTTCTATATTCATTTCAAAAAATAAATTAATTATTTTTTTTATTGCTAGTTGTAACATATTATATGTCGAATTTCACCTAATTTCTATATCATGTTGTAATTTTGTACATTTTATACTTTCTTGTTGTCATATTTTTCTATACAGATCAACTCTTTTAGCACTACTATTTATACATTTTATTGCTAACCTAATTCGTTCAAGAGATTCATTGTAATATTTAAGTTTTTCTTTAACAATTAAATTTAAAATATGTGTAGAATAATTAACATGATGAGAGTGTAATGTGATCCCAAATGGGGGGTGAATTGGATATTTAAAAATTTCTTTCAAGATATTCAATTTAAAACATGCAATATATATTCTCTTGATCTTATGTGGATAAGCAAATATTCAAACAAATGTAAATATAAAGAGTTTGAATGTTAAAGAGAATGAAATCGAGATTTTTACAAGGTTCGACGCACCGGTCTACGTCCTTGCCTCTAGCAACACGTTTGAGGATTTTCACTAGTCATTCCTTATAGGCGGAGATGTCTCACTCCTTCACAAGGCAAAGAAGCCTTTTACACTAAAAGCGTACGAGCTTTTAAACCCAAGTGATATTTTCTCACTTGAACAAGGCTATGATCAAGTTCTTCTTGCATAGCCATTATCTATTAATCATCTTCTAGTGCATCAGTTATATTCATTGGTTCTTCTTGAGATAAAAATGCAAGACGATTACTAATATTTTTGTAGGAAGATCAAGTAGTTACCCCTTGTGATGATTCACCAATAATTTGATCTAAATGGTGATCTTTTACAATCTTCCATTCTTTTGGCAACACTTTTTATTCCTCTTAATCTTGATCATCAATATGGACTTCGATGCTTTTTTCCTTTACTTTTTTGATTTGCAAATCCTCCAAACCTTTGTTGATTTTTACATCATCATCATTAGAAAGCTTGGAAGAGAAATGATTAGTTTCATCAAATCTAACATGAATAGATTCAACTAGAGACATCGTTCTTTTGTTATAAACTCTATAAATTTTGTTGTTAATTGCATAACCAAGAAATATACCTTCATCCGATTTGAAATCGAATTTGCCTAAATCATCTTTTTCATTCAATACAAAATATTTGCAACCGAAAACATGAAAATAAGAAATGTTGGGCTTTTTTCTATTTCATAGTTCATAAGAAGTTTTATTAAGATAAGGTCTTATGCAAACTCAATTCATTACATAACAAACGGTATTGACCGCTTCAGCCCAAAAATACTTAGGCAACTTGTACTCATTTAACATAGTTCGAGCCATCTTTTGTAATGAACGATTTTTTCTTTCTACAATCCTATTTTGTTGAGGAGTTCGAGGAGTCAAAAAATTATGAAAAATATCATTTTGATCACAAAAATTTTCAACCTCTTTATTTTTAAATTCTCCTCCTCTATCACTATGGATGTGTAAGATTGAATTGCCTTTTTCATTTTGAAGCTTTCTATAAAGTTGGGCAAATACAAAATGCACTTCATCTTTTGATGCAAGAAATAAAATCCAAGTATACCTTGAAAAATCATCAACTATAACAAAATCGTATACTTTTCCACTAAGATTTTGAGCATTCATAAGACCAAATAAATCAAGATAAAATAATTGTAGTGGCCTATTTGTAGAAATATTTAATTTTTTTTTAAACTCGTTTTGGCTTGCTTACCAAATTGGCAAGTATCACAAATTTTGTCTTTAATGAATTTGATTTTGGGCAAGCTTTTCACCAAATATTTCTTGACAAGCTTAGATAGGAGATACATGCTACCATGACCTAACCTCCTATGCCATAACCAACTTGTTTCATTTTGTGCCAAAAAGCATTTTACATTTTGAGAAATCTAGTTTATCAAAATTTATGGTATACACATTTTCAAATCGATTTGCAACAAATAAGACTTTGTGATCATTTTTATCTTCAACAAGACAAGTATCATGCTTGAATGTTACACTATATCCTTTATCACATAATTGACCAATACTTAGGAGGTTATGCTTTAGACCATCAATAAGTAAGACATTATCAATTTGAAGAGAAGATTCTTTACCAACTTTGCCTTCACCAATGATTTTGCTTTTACCATTATCTCCAAAGGTTACATAATCTCCATCTTTAGGTTTTAAGCTCAAAAATTTTATTTTGTCTCTCGTCATGTGCCTTGAACATTCACTATCCATATACCATTTTTCTTTAGAGGCGGTGGACTTCAAGCATACCTACAAAATAAATTAGGTAATTTTCTTTGGTACCCAAATCTTTTTAGGACTTTTAGGATTAGTGTTTTTAATTTTTCACACCAATTTTGTGATACCATTCTTTCTTTTCAATGGACAATCAAATTTAATATGTCCATTTTTTTTACATATAAAATAAGTTGAGCGTTCATAAATGTTTCTTGAAAATGAGACTTGAAAATCTTTGAATTCTTTTCACAAAAAAAACTTTTCGAGTTTTTCTTGTTACTTGTTTCTCTATTATAGCCAATACCCTCTTTATTTAAGCACATTTTTTGAGCTCCCAAAAAATTTTCAAAGTTTTCTTTACCAATTGTAAACTTGTAAATAATTTTGGAATAATCATCTACTTTCTTTTTCAAATCACAAGAAACATCGTTAAGAGTTTTTCCTTTCAAAGTCTTAAGTTCTTTTTTCAAAAATTCATTTTCTTTTTCTAATTAAGATATCTCATTTTCAAAAAATTTTGTCACTTTATCAAATTTGACTTTATAAATAAGTTTTTCTCTTTCCAATGACTCAACTTTCAAATCATGATCTTTTTGATTATTTGAAAATGACTCCTTTAAATCGTTCAACATCTTGGATTGATTTTCAATTTTCTTAGGGAGTTTCTCATTTTTCTTTTTCAAATTTTTATTTTTATTTCTTAATTTCAAGAATTTTTTATGCAAGTTAAATAATTTATTTTTAAGTTTTTCATAAGATGGCATAAAATCACAAGAGCTAGATTCATTACAAGCGCTAGAGTAAAATAGATTAGAATTGGGATGAGAATTTACCTCCTCATCCATGCTAGCCATCAAACAAAAATTTGTAATTTCTTTATCGCTAGAACTCTCGCTAGACTTGTTAGAATTCGTGTCATCCCAAGTTGTAGCTTTTATGGCCTTCTTTTTCTTCTTTAGATCCTTTTTAAGAAGAGGACATTTCGACTTGATGTGTCATGCTTTCTTGCAATTGTAGCAAGTAAAAGAATCTTTCTTGTAATCTCTCTTTCTTGAATCGCCCGTGTCAAATCTTGTGCCACGAATTTTTCTTGCAAAGCGTTTATCTCTCTTGAAAAACTTTTCGAGTCTTCTAGTAATGAGAATCATATCATTATCATCAAGCTCTTTATTTTCTTCATCAGTAGAACTTTCTTTTGAAGCTTTTAAAGCAATAGATTTCTTCACATTGTTTTACTCGTTGACTCTATCTTTGATCTTGAGTTCATACGTCAAGAGAGATCCAATGAGTTCATCCAACATCATTATTCTTAAATTTCTTACTTCCGAAATAGCCGTCGCCTTAGCTTTCCAAACAGGTGATAAGGTTTTGAGTACTTTCCTTAACAATTCATAAGATTGATAAGTTTTTCCAAGAGTATTGAGAGAATTGATGATATGAGTAAAATGAGTATACATACTAAAAATGATTTCATCATCACTCGTTTTAAATCCTTCATATTCACTAATTAACCTATCAAATCTAGAATCTTTAACATCTTGTGTTCCTTCATATGTAATTTTTAATTTTTTTCATATTTCTTTAGCATTCTTACATATCATGATATAATTATATTCATTAGCATCAATAGCACAATATAAAGTATTCATAACACTATAATTTATTTGAAGTAATTTCATATTATTTTTATTCATTTATTTATCTAGTTTTGCAACTTCTTTTCCTTCAACAATTTTAGTGGATATGAAATTATCTTGGACAATCACTCTCCAAGCTCTCTAATCCATTGTTTGGATGAAAATTCTCATTCTTTGTTTTCAAAATGTGTAATTAACACCACAAAATATAGAAGGTCTTGTTGATGATTGACCCTCTCCAAAAGGGGATACACCTATATTTGCCATAGATCTTTTCACAAAAACTTGTTATGTAAAAATGTGACCTTTGCTCTGATAGCAATTGAGAGTGTAATGTGATCCCAAGAGATGGGTGAATTGGATATTTAAAATTTTTTTTCAAGATATTCAATTTAAAACAAACAATATATATTCTCTTGATCTTATGTGGATAAGCAAATATTCAAACAAATGTAAATATAAAGAGTTTG
>JAULJZ010136617.1:0-10738 GCA_032270985.1 Heliamphora pulchella | reverse complement strand
GGGTCAAAAACTCACATACATGACACTAAGAGGCTAGAACCAAAATAGGCCTAAGTTTTAGGCGTTTTGAGCTTTCTACCCTAATCTTTGGAACATCATACCCCAATGTAGAAAAATGATATAAGTGTGTTCTTTATATCCAAACCTAGGTTTTTGTGTTATCTTTTATCCAAAAAATTTTTGAACTCATTTGAGTAAGTAGAACTCGAGATATTGTAATTCTACCAAAGTGTGTCGGTTTCAGACCAGTCAACAATACAATGCTAAAACCTCTAGTTTAAAATGAGATCCGAGTTTTCGCCAAAACATGAACGTTGAAGAAAACATGTGTATCTAGACACCCACCAAATAGGAGCACAAAATATAGAGTTTTGATAGGTGAAAACACCTTTGAAATTCTCTGTTGAGTTTCAGCCCTTAAGGAACACTTCTGTCACATATTTTTTTGTGTAGCCCAAATCTCCTATTTTTAGTGATCTATGCCAAATGTGGTCTACATGAATTTTGTAGATAACATATTGAAGTATGTTCTGCCCAAAAATCAAATCTTAAAAACCTTGGGATGATACCCCAAAACCATTTCAAACCCTCTGTCCAAAACCGACTCTGCTGAGTTCTAGCGGCTGACAGAACCTATTTTTTAAAATGGCCAAAAAGTATAACTTGTTCCAAACAACTACCCTTATCTTTAAACATGAAACTTGTAGGGGACTTGTTGACATAGAACATACTATAAAAGGGGCTCATTTAGACTTGATATGATACCCCAAAACGGAGACCGACAGAAGCATATTTTGGTGAAATCTTGAGAAAAGTGCTGAACCATTTTTGCTTAGGATGATTTGTTCATCCTTTTGCCTTAGGCTTTGCCCTTGGTGTTAAATATGAGAGTTGTAGAAAATATTTTTATCTAACTGGTGTTTAAAAATTATAACTTGATTCCCAGTCTAAGTACCTCAAGATGCTGCAGTACTTTAAAATTTAATGATTTGAAAGAGAGTAATATATGATTAATTAAACTCTTTAAACAAGTGAAGGATTGGGCAAGCGCGTAGTGCCTCTTAAACCTAAAAAGAAAGTAACCATGGTCCATAAAATCAAAAAAATATTCCATGGTCGGAATCGTTTTAGTTTCACATGTTGAAAGATGAGGATTCTGTGTTAACGGTAGAGTCGTGTTTTGCTTGTTAGGCACGGAGGTTGTAGAACCCGGGGGTCCTGCTTAACTTGCCGGGGGAGGCTCAGTTCATATGCATATAATACAAGGTGAGAGTGCTTAGCCATTATCTTGAACTTAAGTTTATATAAATGATGCTTATAAATGCTTTGAAGTGCATATTTTGAACTATGACCAGTTTGATGATTGCATGAACTTGTTGTTTTCAAAAGCCATAATGTTTTTAATTAAAGTGTGCTATCCATGATATTTTGAGCTAGCATGATGTTAATATGAAAGTATGATTAATGTTGTGTGGTTGTTCCAAAGTTCCAAGTTACAAGGGTTTTCAACCCTTTATATCCCGTTAGGAGGGAGGTTACCCAACATTGGTTTTTCATTTGTCCCTTTAAGGGAGGTTTCCCATTAAGCGGGGATTTTTGCTTTAAATGCTTTTGGGCTGAGTCCCAAGTTTTAGCACATACCACTCGTACTTGGTGGAAAGTGGCCCTCATTCCATCACGTTGCTATCCGTGCATTGCGAATTGAGGTTGCGGTACCGTCGGAACTCCCAGTCGTGAAGTTGACGACTACTTGGACATTGTTGGGGTTTGAGTCTAGATTTGATAAAGTGATTATGCATCTTAAATTTGTGGCGGTTAAGCCATGAACATATTTATGCTTGCAATACTAAGAAGGTTCTGTATAATCTGTGATATTTTCATGTTCAAGCAAATGCATCAGTTTTTATATTTTCGTGAAAAATGTGATGAACTATTTTTAGAAAGAGTTTTCAGTTATCCTTAACTAAGTAACTGTGTTCAACACAAAATATTTTCAAGAATAATTAGGTATTTTAATCATTTTCATAGATAAATCATTTCTTTTGGTTAAAGCTGTTAACTCATTTGTTCAATATGTGTTAACACTTTCTTTTTAAAAAATATAAATATTATCCTTTTAAATCCATTTATTCTTAGAAAATGAATTATGAAAATCATCAAAATCAATATAAAAAGCCCTTGAGCTAACAATCTTCTATTTTTTTATGTTTACAACAAATTCAACATTTTCTAAAAAACATTTAGTAAGATTGTTAACAAGGGTTCTCACCTTATCGATATGCTTTAAACAGAATATGCATTCGTAAAAGCTAGGCATTCCATCAACATCATAGTATATATTTTTGAGATGATTTGCAAACTTAGAAGCATTCTGAGTTTATTAAAACTTGTGCAACACAACAGATATGTGCAAAGTAATTTTTCAAAATCCAAAAAGTCATACATATAGATGAGCTATCAAAAGGAATTTATCATACACAAGTATTTATCCATAAGCATAAAATTTTTTTAAACCATTTAACCAAACCATTCAATCACCATAAAATAAACAATAACAATAGGAAATGTATGTTAAACAATTACAACTTCTCCTTCCAAAAAAATAAGAAACTACTGAATGTTTGTACTTTTTCTCTTCACTTTCTCTACCTCTCCCCTTCACTTCACCTTCTCCCTTTTTGAAATCGTTAAAAAAGGGTAATCATTGGTCGTCCATGAATTTTTTGAACTTTTTCTACTTCTTTGCTTTCTGTTTTCTCTTGGAAGCGCATTCGTTCGATGGTTTAGCTCGTTCATCTTTGGCTTCTACTGCTGCTATATCTTTAAAAGTGGCAGCCAAAGCAAGATCTGCTTCATTCTTTAAACGTGCAGCTTTCTCTTCTTTGGTCTCTTTTGCGTTGAACTGCTTGCTCCAAGCTTCACGGATCCATTCAAGATTTTTGTCGACTTTTTGTGAATTGGCATGCATGTCTGTGATAATTCCCGAGTCATATTTCTTCCTAACCTGGTGTAAGATTGCCTTATTGCAATTTATTATGGAGACAATGTTGTCATCCATGGTTTTGCAAACGGTTCTCCCAGCATTCGTTGGATTCTCAACGTCACGCCAAAGGCCACGGTTGGTTTTATCCAGGTGCTTGACTTTTTCAGATAAAAAAGATATGGTTCGATTGAGATTAAACATGTCTTGATCGACCTTATTTTGGAATGAGGTCAAGGAAGAGGATAAATCTTTAATCAAGGAAACAACCTCAGAGAGATCAACACTAAGAGGAGCAGATGAAGAGGCAGATAGAGCAGATGGAACATGAACATGTGTAGGAGGAGGAGGAGCATGAGAAGGACCAGGAGTGTCTATCCTTGTGGATGGTGGGGCAGGAGAATCAAAGTCAACACGAATAGGAGAAAAATGTCAGGATGCAGACTGACTGCGAGAGATAGATGGTATTCCCTATTTGGTGGTCGAAACTCTGTCAACTTTCGAGATTTGCATATGCTTCATTGTCGAAGCACCATATAAATAATGTTTTGAGAATGGGACCATTTTGTCTGCAGATAAGTCTACGCCAAAGTGGCAAAAGACTCGGGTCAGATACATAACATGTGGAATGGAAGAATTGGACTTACTATGCGATTGCAACATGTCAGAAATGAACAAGAAACCTAGGTCTAGGTTCTTTTGTTCCATGATGCACCACATGATGAAAACATGCTTGTAGGCAACATCAACAAATTTGCCCATTTAGGGAAGAAAAATATAGTTCACCATATGATGCAAGATTTGCATCTCTGGCTTAAGGGAGTTTGCTTCTAAAGGTTTAGAGGGGTCATTCTCATCTTTCTCAAAAATGTTTCTCACAGCATCAGAAAAAGAGAAACCATCAATATCAAGGGGTCTTTTGTTGCAAGGAATACAAATTTCACCTTCTAGAATGCAGAGGATTTCAATTAAGATTAAGGGAGTCAAGTGAATCAGTGAATCTTAATACCATTCATCCACATGATGATGGCGGGGGTCAGAATCAAGGAGACGTGAAAGTGAGCATAGAATAGTTTGACGAGTGTGGGGTGGTGAGGTTCATGGATTTGTAAGAGTCTCTCCCACCCGAGACTGCAAAAGAGATCCTTCAATCGCAATTCTATAGAGTCGAAAAAGGTGAAATATACACTATGGCCCGGGATGACTTTGCAATTTACAAAAGAAGAAAAGTAAAGTTTTTAAAATTTGGGGGATTTAAAACATACGGCTTCAGACATTGCAACTTCTGCCGTTGCCGTCGCCATTGCCGTTGTGGTGGTTGTCATCTTCTTTTTAGAGGCCCTAGGGTTCGAAGAACCAGTTTCTCCGGTTCATTTTGCCCCTTTACCCATTATCTTCGATGGCATTGTGAATGATTTGAGGTTGGATTCGAAGAGAGGAAGAGGAGACGAGTCGACACGACCTTTTGAAAAGCAAGAAATCACGGGAGATGAACAGTCGTGTGTGAGAGAGGGAAAACGACGCGACGGGTGTGGTCGGTGCTTCTTTATACAGGCAAAAGATTTGTGTCGACACAATTGTCTATTGGGTAGACACTTTTCTTTGTGAGTGTAGGTGACAGAAAATAAAAATTGTGTCGACACTTTTTTCAGAAGGTGTCGACACTTTTGGCTGTTTAGATCAACACGATTAAGCTTTGGGTGGATACAAATTTACCGAGAGTCAGGTAACAAATTTGAGTCGACACTATATAGAAAAGGGTTGACACTTTTTCTCACAGTTCCACTTCTATACAGATTTGGGTCAACTCAGCACGCATATGTGTCGACACTTTTGCAAGTGGTGTCGACACTTTTCACACATCAATAAAGAATAGCAAAAGCATTGAAATGCATTGAAAAGACATGGTTAGTAGGGCATATAATCATGAATTAGAAGCACATAACATAACAAGTTGTCTTCTAATATAGCATATTCTTTCTTCATTTAAGGGTTTTGTGAAAATGTCAGCTAATTGGTAATCTGTGCTTATGAATTCGAGTTCGATATAACCTTTTTACACATGATATTGTATAAAATGATGTCTAATCTCAATATGCTTGGTTCTTGAGTGTTGTATTGGGTTCTTGGATATGTTAATTGCACTTGTGTTGTCACATTTTATAGAGATATGATCTAAACAAAAATCATAGTTCTCTAATTGTTGTTCCATCCAAAGAACTCGTGCACAATAGCTTCTAGCTGCAATGTACTCAGCCTCGGCTGTAGACAAGGCTACTGAGTTCTATTTTTTGCTAAATCAAGAAATTAGTGAGTGTCCTAGGAATTGACAAATTTCATTTGTGCTTTTTCTATCTACTTTACAACCGGCAAAATCAGCATCTAAATAGCCAAATAACTCAAAGGTTATTCCTCTATGATAGAATAATCCTAGTTTTTGTGTTCCTAAGAGATATCTAAAGATGCGCTTAACAGCGGTCACATGTGATTCTTTAGGATTTGATTGAAATCTAGCACATATGCATACACTAAACATAATATCAAGAAGGTTAGCAGTTAAATATAATAGAGATCCAATCATACCTCTATATCACTTTTCATCTACTGATATGCCATCTTCATTCTTGTCAAGCTTTGTTGTAGGACACATTGGAGTTCCCATAGGTTTTGCCTTCAATATGTCAAACCTCTTCAATATGTCACGTGTGTACTTAGCTTTATTGATGTAAATTCTTTCTTGCGTTTGTTTGATTTGAATCCAAGGAAGTAGTTGAGCTCACCCATCATGCTCATCTCGAATTTTTCCTGCATACACTTAGCAAAGTCCTTGCAAAAAGATTCGTTAGTTGAATAAAAAATAATGTCATCTACATAAATTTAGACAACTAGTATATCATTTCCTTGAGCCTTTTATACCATGCTCTAGGTGCTTACTTTAAACCATAAAGAGCCTTGGTAAGTTTGTAAATATGGTTTGGAAAATTTAGATTTTCAAAGCCAGAAGGTTGTTTCACAAAACTTCCTCCGAGATAAAACTATTTAAAAATGCACTTTTGACATCCATTTGATAGAGTTTGAAGTTTTTAAAACATGCAAAAGCAAGTAACATCCTAATGGCTTTAAGCCTAACCACAGGAGCAAAAGTCTCATTAAAATCGATGCTTTCTTCTTGATTGTAATCTTAGGCAACCAATCGAGCTTTGTTCCTAAGAACTACTCCATTCTTATCCATTTTGTTTCTAAAAACCCATTTTGTACCGATGATAGAGTATTCCTTAGGTTTTGGAACTAAAGTTCAAACCTTATTTCTTTCAAATTAATTTTGCTCTTCTTGCATAACCAAAGTCCAAAACTCCTCATTTTCGGCATCCTCAAAATATTTTGGTACAGTCTGGGAAAGAAATGCTAAATTACCACAAACATTATGTAGAGAGGATTGAGTCTTGATACCTTGTAATGGATTACCAATGATAAGATCTTTTAAGTGACCATGAGCATACCTTCATTCCTCAGGCAAATCAGAATTTTCAGGATTTGAGGATCCAGCGGCCTCTTGGATTTCAATTTGTTGAGGATTTGAAGCTTCCTCTTGGATCTCTTAATTTGTTGAAGATGTCTTCAACACTTTTTTCTATGTCAACTAAGTTATCTTCACAAAAATCCTTTGAAAAATCAAAGTTAGCTTCATTAAAAATAAAATGTATAGATTCCTTAGCAACTATGGTCCTTTTGCTAAAAACTCTACATGCTTTGCTAGACATAGAATACCCTAAGAAAATACCTTCATTAGATTTTGCGTCGAATTTGTCCAAAAGTTCTTTGTTGTTGTTCAAAACAAAACATTTACATCCAAATGTGCAAAAATAGCTGATGTTAGGTTTTCTTCCATTCCATAGCTCATATGAGATTTTCTTAAGAGAAGCTCGTACCATAGTTCTGTTTTTGATAAAACAAGTGGTATTGACAGTCTCGGCCCAAAAGTATCGTGGTAGGTAGCTTTCACAGATCATAGTTCTAGCCACTTCTTCCAATGTCTTTTTTTTTTCTCTGAACAATTTCATTTTGTTGAGGGGTTCTAGGAGCAGAGAAGTTATAGTTAATCCCATTTTCATCACAAAACTTTTCAAAATCATTATTTTCAAATTCTCTACCATGGGAACTTTGGATACTTGTGATTTGAAAACCTTTTTCATTTTGATCTCTCCGAGATAGTTTCACAAAAGAGACAAAGGCTTCATACTTATGAGCTTAGAATAGAACCTAAGTGTATCTAGAGAAGTCATCAACAATAACAAAGGTATATCTCTTGCCTCCAAGGCTTAAAATTCTCATTGGACCAAATATGTTCAAGTGCAATAGTTGTAAGGATCTAGAAGTTGAAATCTCATTTTTGGAATGAAAAGAACTAATTTGTTTGCCTTGTTGACATGCATCACACACTTTGTCTTTTTCAAATCTGATTTGGTTAAACCAATCACTAATTTTTTTTTTCAAAAGTTTAGAAATCAAGTTTATGTGTGCATGTCCAAACTTTTTATGCCACAACTAACTATTATCACTCAAAGCGGCTACGTACATGGTGTCATTTTTGAAAAGATCATTTAGAGTAAATGTATAAATATTTTCATGCGTATGAGCTTTAAAAACAACTTCGTTATTGGTTGAATCTTTAATAACACACTTAACATGATCAAAGACAATCCTGTAGTCTTTGTCATAAATTTGGTTTATGCTAAGAAGGTTATGTTTCAAACCATCAATAAGCAAAATATTTTCAATAGAAGGGGAAGAAATTTTACCGATACGACCAATTCCTATGATTTTCTCGTTGCTATTGTCGCCGAATGTTACAATTCCACCATCCTTAGGTTAGAGGGATGCAAACATAGATCGATTGCATGTCATGTGTCTTAAGCAAGCATTATCAAGGAACCGCATCCCCTCCGTGGATGAGGACTTGAAACATACCTGTAAGGAGAATCAATTTTTGATTTTTGGTATCCAAAGTTTCTTAGGTCGTTTGGAGTTAATTCCTTGAGGATGTGTCCCCTTAGGAACCCAAACCTTCTTAGCAGAGATATTTGAAGATTTTCTATGTGGACAATGTGTGCCCATGTTAATAGCAATGAAAACATGTAGCATATTTATGATTTGAAGATGCTTTGAAAAAAATATAGCTTAAGAACTTTTGTTTCTTCTTAGGTTCATATCCAATCCCGGCTTTGTCAAAAACACATTTTTGCATGCCAAGAAGTGTGTCTAAGTTGTTCTTTCCTTGAGTGAACTTGTAAATGATTTTTGTAAGGTCTTTAACCTTTTCAATCAAAACTTTGTTTTCATCCTTCAAAATAGAAACTTGTTTTGATAAAGCAAGATTTTCACTTTCCAGAGTTTCAATTTCCCTTGAGGACGAAAGAACCAACTTCTTTAAAATAGAGTTCTTAGCACCCATTTTTCTTAATTCATCATGTAAATCTTCAAATGCATTTTGTAGCTCATCTAAAGAGAAAGAGTAATGGGTTACCTCATTATCTTCTTTAGCCATGAGGCATAGATTTGCAACCTCGTTCTCTCCTTTTTTGTCTTCAGAGCTACTATCATCACTTTCGCCTCACGCGGCTATCATAGCCTTCTTAAAGCCCTTTTTGAATTGCGTCTTGTGAAGAACATGCAGCTTTGACATGTCCAGGCTTCTTGCACTCATAACAAATGATTTCCTCTTTCTTGTAGTCATTTTTGAATTTTCTAAAGTTGCCTTTGAATTTTGTAGGCTCATCTCAGTGTCCTTCCTTCTTGAAGAACTTTCTTGCTCCTTGTTTCTTATTTCTAAGAAACTGTTTGATTTTCTTTGTGATGAGAGTCATGTCTTCATTCTCATCACTTGAGGAATCTTCGTCGGACTCTTCATTATGTGTTGAGGATTTGAAGGCAATGCCCTTCTTCTTTTTGTTATCATCCTCATCGTTCATCTATATGTTCATCTCATGGGTCATAAGAGATCCAAGAAGTTCTTCTAGGCTGAGCAAGTTGAGGTCTTTGGCTACTTGGATAGCTGTGACCTTAGCTTCCCAACTCTTAAGCATACACCTAAGAATTTTTCTCACCATTTCTGCATTGGAATAAATCTTACCAAGAGATTTTAGTTCATTTATGATATCAATAAAGCATGTGAACATATCAGATATGATTTCATCATGCTTCATTTTAAATAACTTATAGTTATGCACAAGCAGGCTTATTTTGGACTCCTTCACTTGGTTAGTACCCGCATGGGTAACTTTAAATCTATCACATATTTCTTTTGCGGTGTCACATGTAGAGATTCTATTGATGCATTTTATTGAATCTCTTTAATATCACTTTCAACCCATTCAGCTTTTGGTTTATGGACGGAAGTCCCTTCAACGGTTTTAGTGGGTCTTTTGGGTCCATTAATGGTAACCCGTCAAAGGTCGTAGTCTACAGCTTGAATGTAGATTCTCATTCTAGCCTTTCAATAATTCTAATTTGTTCCATTGAACAAGAGACGTCTATTGGTCAACTGTCCTTCAGATTGGATAGGTCCAATGCAAGTGGTTGCCATAAAAACTCTTAAACTGTTAAGTCAAAAAAAAAAGAGCTCAAGCTCTAATATCAATTGTTAGTTCTAGGTAACCCAAGATATGAGTGAATTGGGTCCAAAAAAAATTAATAATAATTTTTAAAATATTTTCAAAAATCTTTTAATATAGCAAACAAATATAACAAGATAATCAAATATTAAAGCAATGTAAATATTAAAAAGATTAGGAATAGAGAGACTGAACTAGACACCAAGGATTTATTGTAGTTCAACTTCTTCCAAGCCTACGTCTACTTCTCAATTTTTTCCTTGAGAATTTTCACTATGGAGAATGCTTCACAGGTGCATTCAAAGCCTTACAATCTCAAGACTTCACTTGAGAAAAATGAATATTTACAGGCACATTCAAAAGCCTATAATAGCTTCAAGATGATCCTATGAAAATAATTTCCTATTTTTTTCTAATCACTTTTGAACACTTCTTTGATAGGATTTACTCACTCACTCAAAAGATAAAGGGTAACTTACCCTTGAATACAATAAATGAAGTGATTAAATGAGAAACACTCACTCTCTTTACAGAAATTATTTGACAATAAATGAAGAGGTAAAAAAAGATAAGGAACAAAAGCTGGAGTTCAGTAATAAATCAAAACTTGAAGATTTTAAGTTTGAATTAAGTAATAGAACAATGATTGTAAGTCTCCAGAGAGATTAAATGCTGAGGAGTAACTTCTTATATAAGTTCTTGTGCATTCATGACCGTTAGAGGTAGGTGAAGGGATTAAATACCAAAAATCCAACCGTTGAAGTCTGCAGCGAATTTAAATTTTCGTCGCAGGTGTTGACACAAAAGCTTTTGGGTCGACACAAAATGTCTAGGGCAATGATATTCAAGTGATTGGATTGACACGAATCTTTTGAGGTGTTGACACAATTTTTGCAATCTTCCTCACCAACACAGCAGTAGAACTACAGTCTACTCGCATATATATAGGGCTACAGCAGGGACCTAGGGAGTAATTATGAGTAAGAATTCTAGTGGAACACAAATACCTACTAGCGGTTTCTGCAATTTTGGAAAGACGCAGTGGTTTCTACAATTTTCATAAAATATTAAATTACAGTTCACACCACTAAAGAACTATAATTGCACTCTAACCCATAATCTCAAGACCTTCTTGCATTGAGCTCCT
>JAULJZ010136606.1:0-10738 GCA_032270985.1 Heliamphora pulchella | reverse complement strand
CATTAACTTCATAATTCAATTCCACACTTACAACTTAATTTTAACACCACATTCCAAGAATTTAAATTAATAAGCTATACTTAGCCCCAAATTATTGTCATTTAGCATTCTGTATCTCAATTACACCTTCACATGCCAGTAAGTTAACTGTTAATGAACAAAAATTTTTATAACATCCATGTCTAAAATTAATTCTGTCTCCTCACTTAACCAAAAACATGTAAGCATAAGTAAACACATACCAGGTTCTTACAATGACGGCCCGATTCTTGGAGACATCATTAAAGACATTTTCCTTAATTACTTGTGAAAAATAACATATATATATATATTTTAAAAGTAAACTATCCACTTCACTTATAAGTAATTAACTCGACTTAAAACATATGTCAAAAGGAGAGAGACTTCAATATAACAAAAGAGAATTTTCAATATTACAAAAGGTGCTTTAGAGTTTTGGAATTAAAATATTACATTTCTACACTAATTCAGGAATTCTTCCACGGTTTCTTCTTCTATGCCGGACAGAGTCCAAGGCTCCTCCTCCTTAGTTGGAATCGCCACCTCGTATGTTTCTTCTTCACCTGGCATTTAAATATCGTGAGCTACACGCTCAGAGGAACACCTATAACCCAACTAACCTACCCATAACACACCAATACACAACAATATCCATACAAGAGATATACAATTATATATACTAATCAATGCAAGGGTTCAACCTAACTCACTATATTCTCGTTGTTCACACTACTTAAATTCTCATTCTCAACTACATACTAACCAATGCAAGGATTCAACCTAAAATCACTATATTCTTGTTGTTCAAGCTGTGGCAACCCGGTATATTTTTATTTTTAATTAATTAGATAATCATTTTAATGTGATTAAAACTATCGAAAATGATTTCTGATGATGATATAACGTATTGTAGGCGGTTGGTGTACGTTGAGATACTGTGATATTAAATTACGATAAAACTTTAATAATGTTATTTAAGTTTAAAATTTATTTGGGGAAAATGAAATACATTGTTGTAGTCTAAGAAAAAATAATAATAATTAATTAATACAAGTGCCTAGAAACTTAAAAAAAGAAAAGAAAGCAAAACAAAAACCGAACGGGATCAACCCTTCACAGCAGTGTTTCCCCATTTTCTCTTCTTCTCTAATTCGTTCTTTTCCATTGAAATTTGGTGGAGCTTTCTAGAAGAGTTGAGAGGGAGATATCACTAACAAAGGGATGCAATTTTCCTTATTGGGTGCCACATCTCTCTTTCCCCTACTTCAGTGGCATTTTCGTCAACAACCTCAAAATAGCCTCCCGTTCTTCTCCTTCTAGCACCGAAATTACCCACTTCTTCTGTTCTCTTTTGATCATCTACCTCACTCAATCACCGTTAGGAGTGTGAAAAGAGGGTTTTAGAATTTGAGAGAGTGTTCGAAATTTATTAAACCAACCCAAACCCTCAGTAGTTCTAAAACACCTTATTTTCCTACTTACCGAAAATCCCCTCCCCTGTTGATGCCAAACACTTTTCCCCTTAGTTTTGATTTCTTCGTTCATCGTATTGTGATTTGAGAAGATGGGAGACAGTTCTAAAGGGCTGGAAATTAGAACAAAACTACCAAAGCTCTAAAATTTCGTCCCACCGCTAGCACCTATCCCATTTCTTCTCTCCTGGTTGTTTCTTTTGCTTCCATGGAACAAGCAAGGCCCGAACCCTAACCATTTCTCATAAATTGATCAAGCGACCATCAAAATTGGAAGTGACGGAGTGAGATTCAAGCTACCCCAAATCAGGAGCTGAAATTCACTGGTGACTGAACCTAGGGATTTTTGGAGTATTGGCGCAATCCGACGTTGTGAGGCTCCGACAGGTAGGATTTAGACTAACTTTAGTGCTTTACTTGATTTGCGTTGATTGCTATAAACTAGAATTAAACTTCAATACAAATCCAAGTGCAACTGAAAATCTTGGATTCGGTTATGTTCTTGAATCATGTAAATTGTGTTGAATTGATAATTTAACTATAAAAATAATAATTTATGTCTGGATATAGAGTTTTAATTTAAATCATGGATTGATGGATAACTTAGAAATGAGGAGAATATTAAAATGTAAATGGAACCATTTGATTAGTTAACTTAAATATATAATTTAAGTTGATACTCTAATTGGGACAACTCAGGCGATTAGGGACTCCTTAATGAAATCAAAAATTTAATTAAGATTATGAACAAAAAGAAGATTAATAAATAAATAAATAAATAATATAAAAGAATATCCACAAGTTAAGAGTTGAGATTTATTAGTAAATAATAGAGGGATTTCTCCCAATAATTAGAGAGAGTGGTGAAAGTAAGGTTCCGGGTGAATTCATGAAATTTTGTGATTAGTTAAGAGGTGATTGAAAGATCAAACGTAAGGTTTAATTAGAAAACTTGGTAGGTGGGTTGAGAAGTTCAAATCTTATTAAAACAGAAACCATTAGAAGATTCAAACATATTGAATGTTGAATATAATCTTTGGAATGAAGATGGACTAGCTTGGAATTATTTAACCTGGGGTTCTTTATATATGTGCATAACTAAAGTTATTGAAGATTTAAGTCGTGTTGATCGACTATAAATTCTATGAGATTCTAGATAATATCTAGATAAATTAAATTAGTTTTATGAGAATTGAATGTTGTAATAAAGCAGAAGTTAGATAGGTGGTGTTTGGTGATATAATTGGTTAGTTTTGGGACGAAGAACAAGCGCATGGGTGTGGATGTGACTTGGAACCTAGCAAGATAAACTCATATGAAAAGTAATTGGAACACTAAGGTTTCACAGTGAATGGACTTAAAGGAGATATTATAGGGTTTAACTTAAATCATGGGAAACTATGATGAAGCTGGATGAAAAAAAAATGAAGAGGAAAGATGAGGGGAAAACCTTGAGACGAGTGACCTAAGTTTGATAACTTGTAAGTTGATAAGCAAAAGATAATATGATAATTTGGTTTGAAATTTAAGGAGTTGTGTATATATTTAAATCATATTTCCTCTTCTACATAATGAACATTAAATTTGTAGTTTGAACATGAGATAAGATGAAGTTGTCAAATCTGGCTTTGTTTTTTAATCATTTGACTAGTACACGAATTTAAAGATTTAAACACCAAGTCCTAAGGTATGCTGTTAAATATAATTAATATAGGATGGATGAATCTATGACTGTTGAAGAAGGTAATATTCATTGCATCAATACGATTTCTTAATTGGAATGTGTCACGCCCCAAACTCCAAGGTCACGTGAAAGTCCACCAAAACACCATTTATGAAAATAAGAATTTCATTTGAAAAACCAACAACCCAAAAATACAGCATTTGGATAAAAGAGTACCCAAGGTTCATCTCTCATAAACAATAAGCATACAATTCTATACATGCATAAAGTATATCACCTTACGGTGTACAAAACTCGCCTTCAGAAACTGACACCTCATGTAAGAATACATGTCTCAAAATAAACAGAAAAACTACTACAAGTCTTCCACCACCACGGGCATCTCTAAGTCAACTCCTCATGTTCACCTATACCTGAAAAAGGTTTGCACAAAATCTCACACCGTGAGCCGAAACCCAATAGAAACAGACTATAAAGCTATAAAGCAGGATATGCAATCATATAGTATGAGCTGAGTCAACCACAGGAGTCTAACAAAAAGTTTTTCATCCTTAAAACTATGCGTTGCAAACTGTGCAAACAACCTGCCACATTTAAGGAAAAACAGTAACAAAATAGTATTCTCCATTCGGGTCACATAGTGGAGGAAAATAAGATAAAATGAATCCTATGTACCGACTTTGTCATACACAGGGACAAAAGCAACAACTATGGACTCTTGTCCCTTACCTCAACCCAAGCCAATGTGGCCGCCGGGTGATAACAAGTTCTATACAGAGTTACAATAACACAGCCACACACGAGGGCAACCGGTTTGCTCTTTACGGGCTAAAACTGAAGGAAGAAGCACCCAACTGCTCTTTACGGGCTAAAAATCAATGGAAAAAGCACCCAAACTAAACACTGCCACGGTAAATCTAAAGAATCATTTAAAAACCAGTACGTAGCCCAACTACAAAAAACTGTAAAATAGTTGTACATCAACATGTATAAAAAGATCCAAAATTCATTAATCATGGAGATCAACTAGCATTTAAAACATGTTTTTACCGTTTCCAACAAAATGTTTAAAAGCTGAGACTCAACCTTGATGGTTAGCTCTAAACCTCCAAAAATACATTTTTTTAAGAGTTTCACAAAACCTCAATTTTCAAAATTACCTTTTTAAAAATCACAGATATCCACACATCCGAATCATGTGATAAACCAAGAAAAAGCATAAAAACAAAACCATTAATGAGAACCCCACTCAATGAAAGGTAGGGAGGGGCGAATGGCTACTGTGTGCGATTTTGGTGTGCTTGTGGGTGCGACCCACTTTGTGCCCTAGATTCTCTGCTTTTCCTAGCGGTGATTAGATCCAATTTAGGGGAGTCTTCTCCCATAACTGCCATGACTGATGTTGTTCCAGAGCAAGGGAGTTCCCCTGAGCGTAGTTTTGCCCCATCTTCTCCGCGAGGGATGCATTCTTCACCGAAATTGAGTGAGATTTTCCTTAAAGCTAACAAAGTGCAAACCATTCTTTCAAATGTGGATGGAATGATTAAGGCCGAAGTCTAAAGTGTCTAATAGAGTTTGAAGCCTTTCACTACCGAGATGTATGAAGCTCTCAAGGCTTGTATGTTGCGTTTGAAGGGGCTTAATCCGATTAAAGCTTCTCCTCCGATCATCCGGGTAACTGATGAAGAGTTCGAACATCTTGTTAACGCTACTGTGGATATTGAGGAAGAGGAAGACATTGATCACCATGAGTTGTTGGGCGTGTTGCCTCGGGCAGCCTAATTGTCCCTCCCATAAGGCCTGGTTTTGAGGCGGTGGAGGGTAGTTGGTGGTTTTTTGTGTTGTAAAGCTTTGTGCTTGGCTCTTAGTTTTGGTTTTTTTTTTTTGGTTATCTTTGGGAATGTAAGGCCTGGGGTATGCCCCTTGTAAACATGTATCTTTTTTTTTCATTATATTACATTTAATTACCCAAAAAAAAGCATAAAAACATGCTTTTTATCCAACAACAAGGTTTAAACATGTAAATACAATGTTTAAAGGATTTTCAACCGATGAAAAAGCCAATAATTGCATGTAGCACCCTTTAACCACAATAGAGTCTAGGATCCTATCTCGGTGAGTCAAAACTTGAAGCCTCAAAAATTGGACAACGTCGAAATGAGAATCTGTTAGGATGGAAACGAAGACAACAGCTTGAATAGCAAGGATCCACAAGCTGATCGTAAAAAACTAGGCTCGAGTACCACAAAAATCTAGAGAGAGGGTGGAAAGTTTGGGAGAAAATGGAATTTTTGAATGAAAACAGGTGTTGGAATATATATAGGCCTCGGCAAACAGGACATCCAGTCGACTGAATGGGCCAATTCTGTCGACTGAAGGAGTTCTAGATCTATAAAACACCCCTACTGACACAATCCTGTCAACTGAATCCCCAATCCAGTCGACTGGATCCACCTACCGTCCTCCTAGTCGACTGGGGAAAACCGTCCAATCGACTGGACAGCTGGGGTAATGCCAGAACATGTTTTTCAACCCAAGGACCAACCAAACAATCCTTGATGAAACCCGAAAAAGCGTAAAACACATCTACACATGCTGTTCTACAACAATGAAAAATAAACCATTCATCGAGGATATACATATAACGAAAAGGAACACGTCAAACATATATATATATATATATATCATAAAAATAAATGAACCCGGGTTTTACAACTCTCCCCACCTTAAGGAATTTCGCCTCTGAAATTCACTACAAGGTCACGAGATAAAAAACTCCGGGTATCTAGCATGAACTCCAGACTCAATCTCTAACGTCACTGATAGTATATGTGCAATCCCAAGAGGGGGGGTGAATTCGATAAAAAAAATCTTGTTTAAATATTTACACAAGTGTAGATTTTAATTCACAAGTTTAAAAAACTTTTTGTTTGAAAAATGAAATTACTAGATTCAAAGCTTTCTTATTTTACAAATTAAAATACAAGTATGAAATTTAATAGTGAATAATTCAAGTATATATTTTAAGAGTGTGTGATGCAAATATAAACAACAATATAATAATGAGAATGGAAAGTAAAGCAAGTTAGAGATACGACACCAAGATTTTTACAAGGTTCGGCGCAACGGCCTACGTCCTTGCCTCAAGCTAATCGCTATGAGGATTTTCACTATCCCTCATTCAATAGGCGGAGCAGCCTCTCTTCTTAGTCTAGGCGGAGTTGTTTCTCTTGAGAATGTTCCCTTCTCAAGTCCCTCCTTATAGGCGGAGTTCCCTCTCTTCTTCAATAGGCTGTGAGACCCAGACCCATGTTATTTTGCTATATATATATGTTTGACATGTTCCTTTCATGATATGTATATCCTTGTTGCATGGTTTATGTTTCAAGCCGTAGAACATCATGTTTTGTATAGGTGTTATACGTGTTATGCATGCGGGAGTTTAGCTTAGTTTCTAAGTCCGGTTTTTCTCCCTGCGATAACCGCTCGGGAGTGGGTGTGTGCTCGAGCGGGGTGGTGCCAATGTTTACGTCGGTGAGATGACCGCTCGAGCGGTGGTGGGGCAGAGATGTATATTTGGCGTTTTTCAACGCTTTTGCCTTAACGTGTGTATATATGTTTTGATAAATGTTTTGGTGAAACTGAGCATACGGGGTTGCTTCCTGGGGTTATAGGGAATTTCTGTGCGAATTTCAAAAATTCAAAAAAAAAAGATATTTTGGAGTTCTATAAATATCTGGCGTTAGATATTTTCAAAAGATATTTTTTCAAAACTTAGCGACTAAGTTTTCTTTTTCTCTCTACCTTCTCTCTAACTTCTCGGGAGCCTGGGGCTCGTTTTTCAACGATCCAACAGCGGATCCTTGCTATTGGCTTCGTGGTCTACACATCTATTCGGACGGAATTTGATTTTGACGAAGCTCGAATTTGCACGTAGATCAAGGCATCGGGTTTTTGACCCAACGAGGTAAGATTCTAGATTCTACTATTGTATAAGGGTGATATATGTAATTATGTGTTGTTTCACCGTGTAAAGATGCATGAAAAGTTGGTTTATGGGTGGTTTATGGGTATTTGAAAGTTTTGGGGCTTAGAACACTTGAGAACAAAAATTTTTGGGTTTCTCTCAGGTGGTATGTCGCTCGAGCGCCCGATGGCCGCTCGAGCGGACTGGCTGCATAGGACCATTTTGTTTTGATGTTATATCCCTCATCCGGACTCGGATTTGGGTCGTTCTTGTACTCAAATCGAAGCCCTGGAAGTCCTCTTTCCAATGACACCTCTCTCACCTTAAAATTCTTTTTGTAGAAAAAGTTTTGATAAAAAAATAGTGAGGGTATAACAAAGTTTCTTAACCGCTTTTCACCCGTTTTTGGCCAAATGTCATGTTTTATGTTTAAACCTTGTTTGTTTGGGTAAAAAGCATGTTTTACGATTTTCTTGGTTTGTTACATTGTATGACATGTGGATGTTGGGTTTTCAAAGGGTGTTCTTGAAAATGGTGGAAAATGGTAGTTTTTGATAAAATCGCAACACTTAGTGTTTTGGAGGTTTGGAGCTAACCCTTGGGGTTGAGTCTCAGGTTTTGAAACGTTTGATTGAAAATGGGGAAAAGCATTTTAAAATGTTTTGTTTGATCTCCATATTGATTGATGCATCTATATATACATGTTTAATGTATATTGTGAAATGTTTTCGATTTTGAAAAGATTATCTAGATGTACTGGGATGACGTGTATGTGGCACGAGTTGCTCTCGGTGTAAGTCTAGAAACGTGCGCAGCGTAGGTACTCAGGTCCTTCGGGCTAGTCCTTGTAAATTGAGGCGGATGGGTGCTCAGCTCCCTCGGGGTCGTACCCGTAAATTGAGTGGTTTGTTATGGTGCTTCGTATAGAACTTGTCATTATCTAGAGGGCCTTAAGTGGTTCAGGACTAGGATAATGGGCAGGAGTCTATAATTTCTACCTTTGTCCCCTTGTGATGGAGTCGGTACATAGGATCATATTCTTCTTCTTTTTCCACGATGGAACATTCCATGAGGGAACGATATTTTGGTTACTGTTTTCCTTCAACTGTAAAATGTGTTTTGCATTGTATAAATGCTTAGTTGTAAAAGGAAAACTGTTTTGCGGGTTTGTGGGAAACTTGGGATTTTATGACGTAAAACCTTTTTGGCTTGTGGTTGAGTACGCTCCCACTCTACATGATTGCATATTCCTGCTTTACAGCTCATTATCTGTTTTTATTGCGCTTCGGCTCACGGGTGGGAATTTTTTGTACAAAACTTTTCAGGTGATGATATGGATGAGGTGTAGCTTGGCGGTATCTACGGTGGTGGAAGACTTTATAGTTTTTCTTTTGGGTTTGCCTGATCCTGAAGGCAGTTGTTGTACGCCATAAGGCGATATACTATATGCATGTTAGGACTGTATGACTTTTTTTATGAGAGATGTACCTTTTGGGTTTTCTCCTTATTTTAACAGATAGTTTTGATGATATAAAACTCTATTTTATTAAAACTGGCGTTTGGTAGATTTTCACGTGATCCCGAGTTTTGGGGCGTGACATAGGCATAGTGGCCTCTCTTGAGAATCACCTTCTCAAGTTACAACAAGAATACGAGAGTAGAATCCAAATTGGAAGTACAAGATCAGCTCTTTTAGCGAGCAAATTAATACAAATGAAGCACACTAATATTCACTTCAAAGGATATACAAATGAAAAGCTCAATGGAAGATTTCTAAGGTTTTCTCTAAAAAATATTTCATAAAAATGAAGAATTTGAAGAAAAAAATTAATATATATGAGAGAGTTGATTTGAAGGTCTGAAGTATATAAAATCAGAGCTCAAAGGCTCTATTTATAGGCCAAAAGTTCGTACTAGCCGTTGGGCTAAATAAGGAAATGTCAAACTAGCCGTTAAGCTAAAAAATTCAATAATAGCCTGTTCAGTCCACTGGAGGACTAGTTCGGTCGACTGGAACATACTTCAGTCGACCAGATCGAGTGATCAGTCGACTGGACCTTGACTGCTCAATTTACCCGACTTCAAACGATCATTACTCCTTCATCCGGACTCTGAATAGGGTCATTCTTTTGTTCAAATTGAAGCCCCGGAAGTCTTCTTTCCAATGGTTCAAACCTCATATCAAAATTCATTTTGTACAAAAGGTTATGGCCAAAATACCAAAGGTATGTCAATGTTCTTCACACAAATTTTGCATATTTTTGGCCGAACTTCTTTTGAAACATTTTAAAACATATTTTATACTTTGAAAATGATTTGTTATGAAATGTTTAACCAACCTATAGTCCATCTAAAGTCTCCTATGAGCTTTCACACATATAACCAACGGTATGTGAACTTACATAGGTCCTAGTGCATTTATACTTAGAAAATCTTCAAGTCCTTCAAGTTCTTTTCTTGTCTTCTTGGTTTTTATCTTGCTCCAGGGATCTTAGCCGCTTGAATATGATCTTCATGCTTTATGGCTTCCATTTTGCTTTCTCAATTGTTCTTGTGTCATTAAATTCCTATGAAAATACTCAATTTGCACAATTAGAAGCCTTGGTTTGTTATTATCAAAATAGGTTGAAACCTAGTTAGGTTAGTAATCTCCCCGATTTTGATGATGACAAACAAAGAGCAAAATGAGGTTTCCATTACAAGGCTCCCCCTCACAATATGCATATAACCAAGATTTAGGAAATATAACGCAATTAATTCATAGATTTTGAATATTTCAAGTGATAAACATTTAGGCACATTTTGACGGATATATGTGAAAACATTTGACATATCAAAATATTTGAAATATAAGCTCTCCCCCTTTTTATATATCAAAAAGATTTAATCATTTAATGCAGTATATACGCTCTCTTTTTCTCATATCAAAAGGAATGTTAAAATAATAATACTTTTTGATGATGACAAACAAAGAGAAAAATGAGGTTGCCTTTACAAGGCTCCCCCTCGCAATATGCATATAAACAAGATTTAGAAAATATAACGCAATTAATTCATAGACTTTGAATATTTCAAGTGATGAACATTTAGGCACATTTTGACCAATGTATGTGAAAACATTTGACATATCAAAACATTTGAAATATAAGCTCTGTCCCTTTTTACATATAAAAAAGATTTAATCATTAAATGCAATGTATATGCTCTCTTTTTCTCATATCAAAAGAATGTTAAAATAATAATACTTATTTTGCTCAAACATTCTCCCCTTTTTGACATCATCAAAAAGTAGAAGCTTAAAAATGAAACTTATTGAAAATTTATTTTTCCACACTTTGATATAGCATCATTTGACAGAAAAAAAGATATCAATTGCTAGAAAACCAATTATCAAATTAATACTAATTGATATGATACCAATTGTTATTCAATATCAAGTTATACCAATTGATAAACTGATACTAATTGTTATTCATGGGTAGAAATATAAATAATACCAATTGTTAACCATTCTCCCCCATTTTCTAAGAAAGCCATTGAAAAATTATCATTTTTACACCAATAATGAAGATAATAACTTTTCATGAAAGCACT
>JAULJZ010136595.1:0-10739 GCA_032270985.1 Heliamphora pulchella | reverse complement strand
AAACAAGGTCCCAAGTGGCATTGTTATCCAGTGCAGACATTTCTTCCAACATAGCAGTACGCCAACCAAGATGTGAGAGAGCCTCTGAAACACTACCAGGTACAGCAGTAGTATCAACTGTAGAAATGAAGGCACGTAAAGAAGCTGACAAACCCTTATTAGGATTCAACATAACGGGGGTGATCTCGACAAATGCAATAAGGGCAACGAGCAGCAATAGAGGGCTCACGTACCGGTAGATCAACCAACGAGAGAACTGGCTCAGCAAGAGTCGGTTCACTCGGGAGCGATGCGGTAGGAGGTGGTGCCGAAAGCGGCGAACAAGAGGCTGCAGGAGTATCAATAGTAATCCGAGAGACCAAAAAATCGGCAGACGGAGGGGAGGGAGGTGACTCACGACCTGGAGAAGGAACAGGAGGAGAAGCATAATAGAAGGGGATCGACTCAAGAAATGTAACATCCCGAGACATAACAAAACGATAGAACGCAAAACAGTAACACCGATACCCCTTCTGGTGTTGAGGGTAACCAAGAAACACACATTTTAGGGCACGAGCATCAAGTTTAGCGACCTGTGGTCTGGTGTCACGCACATAGCATACACAACCAAATATTTTAAGGGGCAAGGAGTGCACAGGCGAAGTAGGAGCTAACACAGACATCGGAAAAATACTGCAGACATCGGAAAAATACTGCCCAACACAGTAAACGGCATGCGATTAATAAGATAACATGCCATAAGAACAGCCTCACTCCAAAAATGATGAGGAACATGTATACGACATAGAAGAACACGGGTTATTTCCAAAACATGTCTATTTTTTGGTACTGCAACCCCATTCTGTTCGGGGGTATCAGGACAAGATATCTGATGGAATATGCCATGGCCCACCAGAAACTCCCTCATGACAGTAGACAGATACTCCCCCTCATTATCGCTACGCAATACCCGAACACATGTACCAAATTGGGTTTGCACAGCTATACAAAATTGAGTAAACACAGATAACACCTCAGATTTATTTTTCATTAAATAGATAAATGTGGCACGAGAGTAATCATCGACAAAACTCACAAAATAACGAAAACCAAACAAAGAGGTGCCAGACTAGGTCCTCAGACATCAGAATGAACTAACTGAAATGGAGTAGAAGCTCTTTTATTGACTCGAAACTGGAAAGGCACACGCAGGTATTTAGCAAAACGACACAACTTACACTCAATGACAGACACATACCGTAAATTAGGGTAAAGAATTTTAAGACTCGACAAATCAGGATGCCCAAGATGACAATGGATATCAAGAGCAAAAGAAGACAGAGCAAAATACGCCTGAGCAGGAGTAACATCTAACAGGTACAACCCCCTTGAGACCCGTCCTCTACTGATAATTCTTTTCGTTGTAAAATCCTGAAAAATACAGTAATCAGGAAAAAATATCACTGAGCAACCCAAATCAATAATAATCTAACTAATGGAGAATAGATTAAAGGGATTATTAGGAGTATGCAAGGCATTGTATAAAGAAATGGTAGGATTCGATGTCGCAACACCACAACCCTCAACAGCTAAAGAGGATCCATTAGCCACCAAAACACCAATATGACCAGGAGTCAGCTTATAATCTAATAAAATACCTGATGATCCAGCCATGTGAGCGGAAGCGCTACAATCAATAACCCAAGTGTGGGGAGTAGCCACACATGCAGTAAGATTACCTGCAAAGGTAGCCGCTGGTACCTCAGAGGAACTCATACTCTGTCCAATCTGACCATACATATACTGATCATACTCTACGGCAATCATCTTAATAACTCATCTGGTCGAGTTGGGCGCCCCCTGAGGGCTTGTCTGGACATAATCCTGCTGGCTAAAATCAGATACGGCATTTGCCACCAATGGGGGCTTTCCATGAAATTTGTAACATTCATTTCGAATGTGTCCCCGGATCCCACAATAGTGACACGTACGGGTCTCACGACCACCATCACGACCTCCTCCACGACCAGACTTGCTACCGCCACCACGACTGCGGGCTCAACTGCTGCGGCTACCATGAAAACCCGCCAAAGCGGACTGATCAGAATTCTCGAGATTCTCGATAGGGGATGTACCAATACCACGAGACTCATCCCGACAGGACATCCGACTCACAGGTCGGGATGTCTCGAAGAGAGTGGGAATGTCTGCCCCAGCAAGGATTTGAGAGCGCGCTGAATCAAACTCGGAGTCCAAACTGTCCAAGAAGCACACCACTAAAAGTTGCTGCCTCTGCTGCTAAAATTGAGACAGCTGATTCGTGAACGGGAGAAGGCGATCAAACTCGTCAACCAAAATCTTGAATTGCAAAAAATGATCCTGAAGAGGCTTCCTAGACTGTTGGGATTGAAAGAAACCTTTCATGACATCATATAGGCGGGAGAAATCATTAGTGGATGAATAGATCGATTCTAACGAGAACTAGATCTCTCGTACAGTATCAGTGTTTGCCACCAAAGCCTGAATAGAAGGATCCATCGAGTTGAGCAACTAACTAAATATTCGGGCATCATCCCGGGTCCAAGTCCGAAAGATCGCTGATGTTCGTGATGGGGGGTCATTAAACAGGTGGGAATCGAGCTCCATGCCTTGAAGAGACTTAAGAACGTTTTTCTTCCACAAAGCATAACCATTGGCGCCATCAAGTTGTTGATCAACCAACTGTGTAGATGACGAGAACACCACTGTGGTACATTGCCGTTCAGCTTCAACTTGGGATTCGCGGATCACGAAATCTCCTGACATCCTTGTTCACTAACAAGGGGACCAAAAATACCACGAAACACAAGTCTCAATCCACACGGAGGTATGACAAAGGGCCACACCGGACCCTCACAGCATCATCAAACCATCAGACACCATTGAACTACACCCCTGTGCACTGGCTGAATGATGCAGTGAGGGAAAGAGAGAGAAAGGTCTGGCCGAACTGCTGAAAGGACCTGTCGGAGGTTTGGGAGTGGTCGGCGAGGCTCATGAAAGACCTACAGTGGTCGGCGCAGGCCCTGGAGGGGGCCAACGGTGGTCGGTGGAGGCTCTGGAGGGGCCGACGAGGGTCGGTGACACCCCTGGAAGGGCCGACGAGGGTCGGCGCAAACTCTAGAGGAGCCGACGGTGGTCGACGAGGGTTTCTGGTGGTTAGTGGCTAGGGTTAGGGTTTTGCTTCTGATGGTGGCCAGGGTTTCATGGAGGTGGCTAGGGTTTCATGGCTCTGATACCATATTAGAATATGAGAGAAATAATACGAAAAAAGTGTATTCTCATTGTAAGGCATACATATATTTATTAAGTGAGAGACTACAGTAGATACTATGGATATACTTACAGGATAACATTATTAATACTCAATATATATTAACAGTTCAAGCTATACTGTAAAGAATATGTCAGCGAGTAACATAATTACTTAAAGCATCAAAAGCTTCATGAAGAAAACTGAATAAAAACAACAGAATATAACAGCACTGATCACAGGATGAGATCGAAACAACGAGTTAACCAACAACCAAGAAATTAGAAGGCAAGGTTGGCCTTCATATGCCTGTTGAATGCTCCTACATGACAAAGCCATTCTCAGGAGAGCAAAAGGTTCATTGCAGAGTCCATTAAGTCAAAGGTGGCTTATAAGACAGATCATGCCACCTGGATGCTGCAGGTGTGGCAAATAACAAATCTTGCTACTGGGATGACGCCCTCCCTTTCTTTTCTTCTCTTTTCTTTTCTTTTGGGGGGAACAAACAAATATAGACTCTAAAATGATTTGTTATAAAAAGCTATCCATTTGTCTTCATCTGGTGCCAAAAGTGGACACATATATCTGGTTGTTTGATGTTTCACATTTCTAGTCAAATTAAGTTCATAATCTTTGGCAGGTGTTGATTTTCAAATGTATGCACTTATTAAGCAAAAATAGACTCTAAAATGAATTGTTATAAAAAGCTATCCATTTGTCTTCATTTGGTGCCAAAAGTAGACACATATCTGGTTGTTTGATGTTTCGCATTTCTAGTCAAATTAAGTTCATAACCTTTGGCAAGAGTTGGTTTTCAAATGTATGCACTTATTACAATTCAGCTCTCATAAAGCAAAACAAGACCATATATCATTGGGAAATGCATTCCTCTAGAATCCAAAATCTTAAATAACAAAGGAAAAGAGAAAATTGGACACCAAAGAACATTCAAAAGCAAGAAAAGTAACTTTAAAATGTGGACAAGATGACGGATTGGGAAAAGAATTTGAAATTATGCCTTGGAAAACGAAATAACACTAACAATTATATCATATCCAATGGTCAAATAGCACTGATCAAGTAAATTCAATGAAGTCTTAACAATTTGGTGAGTGCAAAGTATGTTCAACCATGTAAGATCAACTATTGTCATGCACATGCGAGCCTGCACTCGCAAGCATGTACATGGAAGTACACGGGCCATGCTAATTTAATAAATATGGAGTCAAATGACCCCGTCAATTCCTAAAAACTAGCTAGCTAGAATTTACTCTTTCAGATGATGACAAAAATTGGGAATAAAAAACACACAGAGAGAGAGAGAGAGCAAGAATCAGATGACTTGGGAAGAAATCTACGTAAAGCTAAACTATGGCATACTATTTATAGTTCTTTAAATCAACTAATGCAGCTTAACTTACAGGAAGTGTCTCCCATATTGCTTCATCACTCACGTTTTCATCATCTCCCGGCAATAGAGCCTTACACATTCTGTACAAGGAAGCACCTTGGTATTAGGAATGGTGCATCATAAAATTAAAATACTGACAGAAAATCATTTCAGCAAGTGTGAGAAACAAAATTTACCCCATTTATTTTGCTGGTTGTGAAGATAACA
Source organism: Heliamphora pulchella (assembly GCA_032270985.1). NCBI lineage: Eukaryota > Viridiplantae > Streptophyta > Magnoliopsida > Ericales > Sarraceniaceae > Heliamphora > Heliamphora pulchella. The sequence goes on along the minus strand of JAULJZ010136595.1, from coordinate 5,850 downwards.
ATAAAGAGAATCGAGTGTCATCAAAGTAGAAAATATCTAAGACCGTAGTAGGTTATTAAATTAATTAACAATTGTTAAATTACTATTATTATTACTAATTGTTGATCAATAAAAAGTAATAGTCGTGGTTATAGCGGAGGTGGTGGAAATGGCAGTGACTGCTTGAGAACAAGTCAGATGCTATGAGTAATTTACTATGTCACCTCTAGAAAGAGCTGGAAACTAAAGAAGGATTCATTTGATGATCGTGGTGATGATGATCTTATATAAATATGATAGCCCTAAAGCAATATAATAGACAAGAATCATGTACCCAATCCCAATTAATGAGACACGGAGCTTAGTTTGGTTAGTTTTGGTTTGGTATTTAAAAATAGAAAATAAAATTCAGAATGCCAATTTCTAATATCTAAACAAGTAATTAACGCTATGCAAAAGAAAAGTACCTCTTGCAAATTATAATATATTTATATAAAATATATAAATATTCCACTAAGCACTCCCAACTTTAAACTCATCTATGCATCCATGCTCCCCCACCCCCGCTTTGACTTCATTCAGCTAAACATTTGACTCAATATTAAAATATAACAAGAACAGTGCCTAGAAATTCAGTCAGCATAAAATACCTGAAATTGTCAATTAGGATGATTATCTCAAATGCCAAGAGGGGAAGAAAAACAATCTTCAAGTTTACAGCTGGAAAACCATTGACTGTAAAAAATAAAACATGTTAATAAGGCCTAAAAACTTGAGAAAATTCTGCTATACATTAGAAACATATTTTTAATAGGAGGAATTGAGACTGTCACGAACAGGAAATAGAACTTACAATCCACAAACAAAAACTGACTACGTATTTCTACAATTATCAGATATAATGTTTAATTATTTTTTCAAGGAAATGCCCATGCATGCATCAAGACAAGAACCATAATTAATTTTGGTACTTTTAACAACACTAAATCATTTATGTTTTATCAGGACAATCTGAAAAGGTTAAAAAGAAGTTGAACACCGAACCAACCAATCAAGGTTAGGCCCAGGTGTCACTCATGCTACGGAGTGATGGCAACAAACAAAATAAGTAGCACACATGATATATAAACAACAATATTGCATTGTACATATTATCAGCAAAATATTGAATAATTGTAGTTGTAACAAGGTGTTGATTCCCTACCATTGATGCTCTCAAGATATATACAGAGGAGCAGCTCAAATGCAATAACCAATGGTGTCGCAACAATTGCATGACATGGTGCCCACTGTGAAAAGAAGGAAAAACAAAATGGAACCCTTATGATGAACATCCAAAATAAGCTGAAAATTTCTAACATCCACAATACTAAAAATGGATTGTTACTGTAAAAGGTATTCTGAGAAAGATATTGAGAGGCAGGATGCATTACATTGCGACCATGGGGAACAGATGGCGCAGGCAAAGAGAACCTTCCTCGGGCAACAACTCCATGAAAGAGCCAAAGGGGGAAGAAAATGAACCTGAAAACCAAAGTCAATACATATGGTAATTGAGAAACTAAAAAAGAAAGACAATCATATTTACTCTATGAAGAAAACTTTTCAACTTCAAAATTGTCACTGTCTCAAGCATCCAAAACACCTTGTGATGCTGAAACAATTATAGAGTAAGACAAAGGAAAATTTTCCAACAAATTTTACATTCAAATTTGTCAATGTGGCCACATTTGGGATGCTGCTAGGGGTGAAAGAGTTCACAGCCTCCTAAAAGCAAATTGGAAGTTTGGCAGATTGGTTTATAAAATTTGGGCACTTTTAGCACTAGTTCTCTTGGCGGTGAGCTATTTTTCCATAGGACTCCCCTACAGTATAGTCACCACAGTACAGTTTTGTCACGCCCCAAAAATCTATGAATAGTGCCAACAAGGATATTCTCATACATTCAATTCAAATACCATCAAATACATACGAAATGAGATACGAAACTACGCTCAAAGGGTTTCCCATAAATATCCGCATCCATAAGACATGGCCTTATGACCTCACAATCTCTTGGGCATTAATTACAACATATGCTTCGAAACATTCAAATAAAAACTAATATGACATAATTCCAAAAATCTAGACACTAAAACCGCATGTCGCTCCATGTCAATACCTGAAACGGGTGTTAAACAAACACCGTGAGCCAAGACTCAATAGAAAATGACTACGCAAGAATAAAAGCATAATATATAAAAAGGAAAGTTTTTCCAAACAAACTATTAAGAACTCCAAGGAATACATTTTTCTGTGATGTACAAATAACCAGCATAACTTTCACCATTCGCCGATTCTCAATAAGTTCCACAACTTACCCTTCACGGACTTACTAACCCCTTAATACCACTCAAACCAAGATCCCTCACAATCAAAATGCCACACGACTATTACTACCACTAAGGCGAATATACGCATCATAAGCTACCTTAATACCACTCAAACCAAGATACCTCGCAATCAAAATGCCACACGACTATTACTACCAGTAAGCCGAATATACACCTCATAGGCTACAAATGTCGCATAGACTAATTGTTCGGTGAGTACATAGTTCCGTACACTAATCCAAAACACATTACTCACCACAATGCAACACATACATATGATCCATAGGTTTACATACAAAACTTCCCATACTCGACCAATTATTCAACCACTAGTGGATTATAATCAAACCCATTCATCAACAAATTAATTAGACATTATCTTCACAATAACCCATACATCTTTCCCATGATTTACCAAGACAAAACCATTATCAAATAAAACGCATTGGCACAACGTCTATTATCATATACATTGCCACATTTTCGGAAATACCATTCGAAGGAACGGGACACCTATACCACGTTTTCGGGAATACTATCCGAAAGAACCGGGCACCTATACCACATTTTCAGGGATTAAACCGAGGGAAACGGGCACCCATCTTGCACAAGTTTCTGATATTTCACCGTGGAGCAATGTAAGCCCAAATTAATTTCATAACCATCTCAATACATAAATGTACATCATATTATCAATAATATCGGTGCCTCAACTATTACTATGATTTTCACCTAAACACCTCATGTATACGCTACACGATCAACGATTCGATTATAATAATTCACAATAACATTGGTCCCTCGACCCTTACTCTGGTCTTCACCCAAAATATCTCGTGTATTCACTACATGGCAACTTATCCAAATCCCAACATGCAAAAAAAGAAATTTTCACAATCTTTACATCCAGTATAATTTTATACCGAGAACTCTAAATCGATCATAATTTTCCCAAATATTTGAAAAGACAACATTTTTCAAGGATTAAAATCAATACCAACGCTCAAATTGAATTTAAATTCAACGCGGACCCCCAATTAGGTTCTAAACATGGATTTAATCCTTCATGTTGAAAACGATTAAGGTTTCAAACAAAACTTCTAATTATTTAGGTTCCCACCCAATTCCAACTTTCACATTCAAACAAGCCCCAAACTTTCAACTTATTATTTATAATTAGGATCCCACTCCACTCCGTACCCTCACAACCCCACGTCTCAACCCCAAAACCAAAGGCATGTGAACCACCCGTAGGAGCCCATGACAGTTAATCGAACCCCAAACGTAAATCTCCTTTGAAAACCCGCTTCGCATTCTTTGTTTCACAAAACCATCTTCTCCAAATTAATTTGAGAAAAAGAATTAAACCATAAAAAGGAAAACTTTCGAGGCCTCCATTTTATCACAAAGGAGCCCGGAGACGTAGTCTGGATTAAAAGATACTTTTTATTTAAGAAAACAAAACTCTATATACAACCTAGGTGAGTCCACTGGAGCGGACCCACCACCGCTCGAGTGGCCACCTAACCAAGACCAAACAACCCATCTCTGGTAATAAACCGCTCGAGCGGTCACTTATCCGAGAGCAAACCAGAAAATTTCAGATTTAAGAAAATCTAACTTCCAAATCAATTCATTTCTCATGGAGATGAGTTCAAGGGTAGAAAACCTTGCTAAAAGCCACTTTAAACCTTGAAAACATGAACAAAACTTCATTCCAAAACCTCCCAATTCATTCATCAAACCCACACTTCCTTACATTAAACCCAAAATTCCTAACTTTTCCTTCAATTTAGCTAGGATCTTACAATTAACATTAATCTCATCACACGTCAACACACAACTCTAATTAACCCAATGGATCCTCCAGTTTCTCATCAAATTCCATAAACACACCAAAACCCAACATCTCAATCTCACCCCTTAGCTAGGGTTTTTAATTAAAACTTATTTCAACACCTAACAACACCCAAATCTCCCATAACTCGTTTAATTTCACAAATTATCATTCAATTCCTTCCAACCACCAACAATCAAGCCCCATGGACTTAGGGTTTTCACAAAATAAGAGTTTCATATCATTATTCATAAATGAGGGAAATTAATCACATATCCGAGCTATTTATTCGAGATTAGTTGAGATCCTATCTTTTTGGTTAAAAACTCGAAGCTTTTACTGAACCCGGCATCCGCGGGAAGACCCGAACTCGTCAAATCAAAATTTCACTCAGTTGAAAGCGTTGCACTCGTCGAGTAAATCAGTTTCCGTCTTTATAGCATCGCCGGAATCCAAGCCAAAAGCAATAAGAAGAGGGAAAGAAGCCTAGGTTTTTCTTAACCCACCATGGATGGAAGCTTGAGAAAGAGAAAGGTGAGAGAGAGAGAGAGAGAAAGAGAGAGAGGAAGCTTGTGTCTTCCAAGGGAAGACATGAGTGGTGGGGCCCACCCCCCCTCACTAGCACCAAACCCCAAAAACCCAATTCTTTTCTCTTTGATGTATATTTAACCCACATACATGTATCAATAACATTAAAATTAACATTTTTAATTTTTCATTAACTCAAAATTAATTTCTCAAAAATTATCGAGCTTTAAAATTATCCCCAAATTAAATTTCACGTGTCTCCATGCACACTGGCGAATCTACCCAAAACTCAAACGAGAGTTACCGGACCCACTAACCACTACCTATATGATAATCTACATATGTTGAGCAATATATAGTCAACCAAGGTCAATTAATACACATCATTTTATTTATTAAATTAAAAGAGAACCGAGTCTCACAAGTTTAACCACCAAACACATATAGCCCTCGTTTGGTTACTGGCTTAAAGCCCGCTTTTAGTCTTTTAGCTTAAAACCTCAAGAGGGAAAAAAAGCGGACAAAATGAAAATTTATGTCTTCGTGCTGGCGACTTAAAGAACTTTTTTCTTATTTGACTCAGAAGCCGAAAAAACAATTTAAAGCCGAGTTGTCAAATGAGCTTATGCATACGTATAAAATCATGAGTGGTAGAAAAGCCATGTGGGATAAGCTGATGCTCTAGTAAAAGAAGTATAAAACAGGAGCCTTCCAATGTTCTCCAATCACAATAGACAAAACTGTATCAGCAGTCACAAATATTGTGAAACAGCATTACACCATAACTTCTACGTTTGGCACTTCCATTTCTCTCCATTCAAATGTTCCTACAAAAACACTGGTTGACACCTTGGTCCAACTTTATTTGGCCGATCAAGCTCTTTTCACACCTTTATGTCTTCGTACTGGTGACTTAAAGAGCTTTTTGCTTATTTGACTTAAAAGCCAAAAAAACAGTTTAAGTCGGGTTGTCAAATGAGCTTATGTATATGTACATCTGACCTGCCCACAAACAAACATCAATCCTTAAACGAACACAAACTATAAACTAATTCACCCTGTTTGCGACCACAAGCATAGACGGACCCAATGAAGGGTTGGATAGGGGTGGCCGCCTTAACCACCCCCCCAACC
>JAULJZ010136584.1:0-10739 GCA_032270985.1 Heliamphora pulchella | reverse complement strand
TAATCCTCGGGTGATGATCCAAGTAAGGCTCCAATGTTGGTGTTGGAGGTTCGAGACTCGGTATTTTAGCAGGATTTCGACGTCGGGGATCGGAATTACCCAGCAATTCGGTAGAATTTCACTCTTTAAACCTCACTATCATTTTCGATCCTTAAAAACGTACCATGGGTACGGTATTTATAGAGTTTTTTAGCCAATGAGATACTGCCACATTTTGGGGACACGTCAGGCCATTTGAAGTTGGCGGCCACCACAATGTGAGTTGGCGGCCGCCATATTGAGGTTGGCGGTCGCCATTTTGGAAAAGGTTCCACAAGATTCTATTGACGGTCGCCACAATAGAGTTGGCGGTCGCCATGTTTGGGAATTGCTTGGACAACAAGTTACTGGTTTTTGAAGGTTTTTTATGGTTAAGGTTCAAATTTTGAACTTGGATCACTTCCTGAAGATCGAACTGAAGCACTTGTTTCACTTGTTTTCATCATCGGATCCACCTAAGATTAGGTGGGGTCAAATTGGGGTGTCTACAGCCTCAAGAGTAAGTTCGGCACTTCCGCCCTATCTGGTTGTTTGCTCTCTCTCTAGGCAATTTAAGCCCTAGCTTCGCCTAGGCATTTTAAGCCCTAGCTCCACCTAGGCACTCTAAGCCTTTTAAGCCCTAGCTCCGCCTAGGCACTCTAAGCCCTAACTCCGCCTAGGCATTTTAAGCCCTAGCTCCACCTAAGCACTCTAAGTCCTAGCTCCGCCTAGGCATTTTAAGCCCTAAGCCCTAGCTTCGCCTAGGCATTTTAAGCCCTTGCTCGACCTAGGCACTTTAAACCCTAGCTCCGTCTAGAAAATCTAAGCCCTAGCTCCGCCTGGGCACTCTAAGCCCTAGCTCCGCCTAAGCACTCTAAGCCCTAGCTCGGCCTAGGCACTCTAAGCCCTAGCTCGGCCTAGGCACTTTAAGCCCTGGCTCCGCCTAGGCAATCTATGCCCTAGCTCCGCCTAGGCACTCTAATCCCTAGCTCCGCCTAGGCAATCTAAGCCCGAGCTCCATCTAGGCACTCAAAGCCCTAGCTCCGCCTAGGCATTTTAAGCCCTAGCTCTGCCTAGGCATTTTAATCCATAGCTCGGCCTAGGCACTATAAGCTCGAGCTCCGCCTAGGCACTCTAAGCTCTAGCTCCGCCTAGGCAATTTAAGCCCTAGCTCCGCCCAGGCACTCTAAGCCTTAGCTCCACCTAGGCATTTTAAACCGTAGCCTAGCTTAGATGCCGAGCTTAGCTCTCGGTCATCAGCAAAAAGTCCTAACTTACCTAGGCAAGATATTAGAATAATCTCAGAGACTAGAAAAGCTCCTTGGATTAGAATAGTCCATCAGCAAAAAATCCTAGCCTAGCCTAGGTGCCCAGCCCAATTCTCGATTTTCAACGAAAATCCTAGCCTAGTCTAGGTGCCGAGCCCGGCTCTCGATTTTCAACGGAAAACCCTAGCCTAGTCTAGGTGTCGAGCCTCGCTCTCAGTCATCAGCAAAAAGTCCTAACTTGCCTAGGCATGAGATTAGAATAATCTTAGGGGATAGAAGAGCTCCCTGGATTAGAGTAGTCCATCAGCAAAAAATCCTAGTCTAGCCTAGATACCGATCCCAGCTCTCGATTTTCAACAGGAAACCCTAGCCTAGCCTAGGTGCCGAGGCCAGCTCCCTATTTTCAACGGGAAACCCTAGCCTAGCCTAGGTGCCAAGCCTAGCTCTCGGTCATCAGCAAAAAGCCATAGCTTGCTTAGAAAGGAGATTAGAATAATCTCAGAGGCTAGAAGAGCTCCCAGAGTTAGAATAGTCCATCAGCAAAAAATCCTAACCTAGCCTAGGTGCCGAGCCCAGCTCTCGATTTTCAACAAGAAACCCTAACCTAGCCTAGGTGCCAAGCCTAGCTCTCGATTTCCAGCAAAAAATCCTAGCCTAATCTAGGTGCCGAGTCCAGCTCTCGATTTTCAGCACTAAGCCTTGGCTCGCCCAGGCATACTTCAAAGATTCTCACTCGACTAGGCAGCTAAAGTTCTGGTTTGGCCAGACACTCAGAGTAATACAGTGGACTAATCTTCACAACAGCAAAGGATCGAGGCACATACAGTTTCCACATCCTCCTGAAGAAGCATGTAGAAGTTGGGGGCTATTGTAGGGGGAGAAAATCCTCTCATGACAGCAAAATCCCTCAAGGGTCACCTCACTCTCCTCTCCCATCCCATCCTTGCAGGGATGGGACAACTAGCTTTCTCTCTCTAGTTTTTTCTCTCTCTTCTCTCTAAAGACCTCTCTCTCTACATATATTCTCTCTCTAGGTAGAGGAGGGGGATTCACATTTTTAAAACCCATGTTTTCTCTTTTATTCTTGGAGCTGATTTGGACATCGAAGGCCCTCCCTCCGGCCTCCGGTCGAAGGTTTGTTTTGCAGGAATTAGGTGGACGAAACACGCCGGAGGACCAGCGGTTATCTTCTTCGTTCGGACAGATCGTTCAACCCACCAAAATAATATAATTTATGGGGCACCCCCGTACATTTAATATTAACAATTATATGTAGTTAGTAATGATAATAAATAAATTATAAATATGGGGTATTATTATATTAAAAGTTGTGAGAGTTTGAATAGAATATTATGGGATCGAGTTTGTATTTTGATTTTACTTTTTGGCTTTTTAGTTTTTTTGCCAAACGGGCAACCTTAGCTTTTTGGCGTTCTTAGCCAAAAAGCCAAAAAATCAAAGTTGCCAATCAGGGCCTAGACATGGTTTGAGATAGTTTTTAAATTTTTTATTGTTTTTTTTTGGATTTTTTGAGTTTATTTTTTTAAATTGGTCTAGAATTTTTTACCTTTTTAATTTGCTATAATAAAACGAATCTAAAACTATAACCGTTTTTACTAAAGTTAAAAAAAATCACTAAAGATGAAAAAAAAACCTTACAAAACTCTTAAAGTGGCTCTTTTCGCCTTTTCTAAAAAAATTATTTTTTGGTCCTTTTTTGACTTTTTAAATTTCTCGTAACAAGAAAATTTTAAAAATTATATTTGTTTAAATCAATGTAAAAAATTCACTCAAAACAACAAAAAAACCAAATAAAAGAATTTATCCCACACGGTGCTTTAGTGGGGGAGCCACTGCACTAATACTAGGTTCGAAAATGGAATTTATCAATTTCCCAAGATATTTTTTACAATTGAATACTGTTTTTGTTAAACAAAAAATTAATGTATTGAGAAAAGTGTTGAAAGCAGAAATTGTAAACAGAAAGAGCTATAAAGAAAACTTACGGACAGACGAAAAACTTGTAATAGATTGAGACTAATGTCGAATACTATTTATTAAGATAGATTCGTCCTCTCCATAAAGTGTTAATAGGTTTGATAGAAGTCTATCTCTTAGGATATAACAATCAATAACCAAAAAAAAGCATTACAATTTTTAAGTATAGCAAATTGATTAAGTGTTTTGCACTCTCAAACACTTTGTATTGCAGAGAAAGAAATGCCAAGGAAGAAGAAGATGTCAAAATGATGTAGTGGACATGGGTATTTATAGCTTTGCAGGAAATTTTTCATAACAGTTCCTGCACTTGTCCGAACAAGCTCAATTCGGTTCAGTTAAAACAAACATGTTCAAACCAAAGGAATAGGTTCCAATCGGTTTGGATAAAGACCCTTTAAGTTAATGGAAATAAAATTGAATTTTAAATTCAATTTTTAAAAATTTAAATTAATTTCTCCAATAATATAAGCTCCCGTAGATTTTAAGCCCAAGCCCAAGCCCAAGTCCGGATCAACCGGCTGGACGAATGGGCGGGCAGCGCACGAGTGGCTGTTCGCAATGGTATCTGCACCTATTCGAACAAGTTCAAATTGGTTCGATAACGGGGTTCCAATTGGTTTGGTTAAAGACTCGTTAAGTTAACGAAAATAAAACTAAATTTTAAATTCAAGATTTAAAAACTTTATTTTAATAAAAATTAATTTTTTTTTTCAAAAATATAAACTCCTTGAATTTTAAACTCAAAAAATTAAAAAATCTAAAAAAAAAATTAGACCAAACACAAACTTAGTGAAGAGATAATTGGTATTTATACATAGGCCTGATTGGAAACTTAGTTTTTTTTTATTTTTTTGTTAAAAACGCAAAAAAAACTAATTTTGTCTATTTCGTAAAAAAATAAAAAAAATTAAAAAATTAAAAAGTCAAAACAAAACACAAACTCCCAGAATATTCAAATCAAATTTTCACTATTTTTAAAATACAATAATACCTCTTATTCATTACTTATTACTACGACTACCAACTACATATAATTTTTAATATTAAATATATAAAAGGATAAAAATATCAAATTTGAACAAAAAATAAAAAACTAACTTTTTACTCAAACAATCAATTTTAAAAAAAAACTAATTTAAAAACTAAATTACCAAACAATCTACTTTAAACTCATTTTAGTTTTTTAGCTAATAATGCAAAAAGTAAAAAATTAACTTTTAAGCTATTTACCAATCGACTCCTAAGTTTGTCATTGATATTTATGAATTGAATTAGGAGTGTCTCCTATTATGCATTCAACACCACTGTAATATTGGATTATCTAGGGTTCACGTTGAGTAATATTACGATAATTTAAATTATTTATGTTATAAATATTAATATTTTTATTTGTCTATTATTATAAACAATTCTATTCCTATTAATTAAATATGGATTTTGAACCTATTAAATAGTAATTAAGTAGTTGAAATGCGTATTTTAAATTGTTAAGTTTTAAATAGTTAGCTACTTCGATTTGATTGTTAAATAGTACAATGAATAAGAATTTGAAACAACTAGCTAGGTCTATAGACTGCATGTCAAATCCTAACCTAGTCATAATCCTTGGGAGAGCTAGTGTAAATTAATTAAGGCTGTTCAAAAATTTGTTAAATTCGTTCAATTCGCTTAATCGCCTCGCATTCGTTCATATCGTACTTATTCAAGTAAATTAAAAATAAAGAACAAAGTAAATTGGACGGTTGAAAAAGAAAATGCACGGGTCGATTGATGTGGCGATTTCAATCACTTCTACCCACTATTTAATCGATCTGTCCCATATAATACTTATTATTTAATTATTTTTTATTTTATTGTTAATTTGTAACTCATAACTTCTAGCCTAATATTAATCCGTAAAGCATAAATAGAAAATTAAAAATTAAAAATTCTAGGTGTCAATATCTCATACCAAAATATTTTTCTAATTTCTTTAACCCCAAAATATTTTTGATTTCTAATTTTCTATAACAGCGAGTCAGTGGCTTCGTGAGCCACTGACCTATGCTTATTTATTTTTTTATCTTTTATTTGGTGTTTATTATCTTATATTATGAATGTAGAATGTTTGTTTGTGTTAGTACTCAAATGTATTATTGAAATATTTTTTTGAATCTTTACATGAATATTTTGTTTATACTGATGTAGTCTCTATTTTGATTTTGAATTAATTGACATTTCAATAAAATATTTATTTAATTTTTAAACCACCATTCCGCCCAATCCTCCATTACAAAATCGTTCAAAAAAATAACTAATTCGTCGGTTTTATAAAGCGGGTAGTTCGGCGGTGGATTAAAATTTTTTATACCGTCATAAATGGTTTGGTTTATAAAATTTCACTCAATTGGCACCGCACCGATCCGCGCACAACCCTAAAATTATATTTATCATAAAAAAAATGAACGCTGAAGTTTACTTACAATTTTTTCTTTTAAAGACAAATATGTTTTATTTAGTCACTTTACAATATTCGATCAATTTAATTTTTTACACGTATTAACTATTAATTAATGTTTACAAAATAAATAATTTAAATTATTAAAATGAAACTCAATGTAAACCCCACATGATTCAACAACACAGAAGTTGTGTTCATATAGATTTGGTGGTTCAACCGAAATTTCTATTATGCCTTTTGGAACACATTGTCCGGACAAGAGGCAGACTTGTGATTAATGTAGCTTTTTAAATATGATTTATTATTATTATTTTTAATGAATTTTTTTAAACATTAACGGGAACATATATATTTTTTAGATTTAATTTATATGCAAAATTAGAAAATTAAGAAAAAAATTGATCAATGAATAAAAAAGTTTGGGATAACATATTTTGATCAATCAGTGGTCTTTTCCTTTTTAGTTAATTTCTTTAAACCTTAATCCAAAAGGCGACATTTTTTTTAGGATTTTCTCATCAAGAAAAATAAAAAATAAACATCTTCAATCTTCATAAAAAATGTAATAAGAAATTCAAAAAATTATTTAAAAAGGCACATTTGGTAGGTATAATATTTAGGAGTGGGTTGTATATATTTCATTTGGTTGGTATTATATTCGCGGGAATCACGAGATGATTAGTACGTTTTTGGTCTTTTATATATTTAATTATTTTTCAACTGTAACTATGAAAACGATGAGTCAAATATAATTTGAATTAAGTAATGGTTACTCAATTTAACTTGAAATTCAATGAATTTTAAATTAAGTTTATATTTGATTTTGTTTTTCTTTGAGCCAATCTGAAACAAATTTTAATAGAACCAATTACGTGTTTAGCTAGAATAAACTAACATTTTTTTGAAAATTCCCTTGTTTTTAATAAACTTTTCACGCTTTTAGTGCATATATATATATATATATATATATCCATAAGCTAAATTCTCTTTTGCAATATTTTTTTCCCTCTATAATATTTTCCCGCCAATCTTCTACCATCATTGTGTAAGTATTTCTTGATTTCAAAGTTTGTATCAAAATTCAAAATAAATAAAAAAATTTATTTTTTGTGTGTTTACAATATTTTATTTGTGATTATTACTTTGTATGTTAATTTGATTAACATGATCTAAGTTTATCTATTGGGTCTGGCAATAATATTAGGGCTATGTTTGTATTAGTTTCAGCCGATGTAGTACCAAAATTGCAATATTAAAGAACGACAAGTCGTCAGTGCAGTTGGTTTGTAAATTGCTATTAAGACGGTAAGACCTAGTACTTTGTCTCTTGTTAATAGCTACAGTACTTGTAAATTCTCATAAAAGATGGCTAAGATTATTAAATAATTTATCAATATGATAACTGGTGAAGATTCTTCAAGAACACCACAAATAGTTAGTTAAAGTGAAATTGATGTAGAAAATATAAAAAATATTCTTACAAATTGGTCTATGCCAAAGAAAAATATTAATGAATTATATGATAAATTTTTTTAATTAAAACAAACATATAAAATCAAAACTGTAGAACAAATGTTACTCGTAACAAATCAATATCAATCTTTTCAACTATTATATCCAAATTTAATTAAAAAATTTCAACAAAATTTAAATTATTTATACTTAGGATTAGTTCAAGTAGGATTTAAACTTATGACTAGATTAAATCTAAATAAATTAATTACATATTTTTTAGTAGATTTAAGACATAATTCTTATTCTGATACATTATTAGGAACAATTAAAATAAGTTTAGTCCATAGTCCTGTATATTTTGAATGTTTTTTAAATTTTAAAGTATCTTTATATGACCATACAGTTTTAAAAATATTAACTTTACAAGTACAAAAAAAAAGATGTAATATGGATGCATTATTTTTTAATTTACAAATAACATATAAGGTGTATTTAAAAGTAATGACAACTTCGACACCAATGTTCAAAGGAATAACTAGTCCACGAGATTCAATAATAATGTTTCAATCTAATCTTAATAAATCACAAGTAATAACTCCAAAAGTAATTAAATGACATAAAATTAAAAAAACTGATGAAAATGATAATAATAGTTGGCATCTTTTACAAATAATGCCCTTACAAATAGAATTCCAAACAAAAACTCAACCTTATACAATAATTGAATGGATCCGTAAATAAAAGCATGTTTGAATCTCACCGATTAACAATTAATATCATTAGATAACGAGAATCATGTGTCAAGAATATACATTTGAAATTTCGAAAACGAATAGGATCCACTATCCGATCCATGCACAAACTATGGGCTGAACCTTCCACTGAATAACCTCCTTGTCACTGCGGCAACTGTGGCGTTTCAATTACCCCACCGAATGGCCTTTAGTGGCTTTATATACCCAACTTATTAAGGCTATTTCCAAATGACAAAAAGGATTCCTCAAATCACAAGGTTTCCTAAGTTGATTAAAATTCTAACTATAAGAATCCGTTTGGTTAGCAATTTTTTTAATTTATTTTCACTTTTTTGTTTTTTGAAAAAATGGAAAATACGTTTGGTAAGAGATCTGGGGCATTCTTTTTCCAAAAAAGAAGTAAAAAACCGAAAAAGAATAGGAAAAAGTGAGAACTACTAAAAATTATTTTGGAAATTCTTTAACTCAATTCTGTTGAAATCGGTGAAAAAAAGGCATTAAAAATGGTAGACCGATCGATCGGTGGTGAGACTGATCGATCGGTGGTGTCTGTCGATAAGAAACAGAGAGCAGTGTAAAACCGCTTGATAGACCAATTGATCCATCTTCAGACCGATCGATCCGTCTATGTGGGATTGTATTTATAAGTTGCTAGGGTTGCAGCTGCCGGGTGATAGTTTTTAGTTTTTTGCTTTTGTTCTACTGTAATCTCTCTCCCAGAACTTCTTCCTCCCTTTGTAACCTCCAGTCAATAGTGAAAGTGTGTGATCCCGTGAACGTAGACACAGATTGCCGAACCACGTAAACCTTGTGTTTGTGTGTGCGATTGTCTCTCTTTCTCTCTTCTTCGTGTTTATTTCATGTTTGTGTAATCGTGATTGATCTTAGGCGGGATTCGTAATCGTGTTCTAATCTCCAACAACTAGTATCAAAGCTCCATGTTAGGAGGTTGGCGAGCACACATGGCAGAAGAAGGTAGATCGACAGGAATCGAGAAGTTTGATGGTATGGACTTCGGTTATTGGAGGATGCAGATAGAAGACTATCTGTATAGGAAGAAACTACACTTGCTGCTCTTGGGATCCAAACCATAGGGCATGAAGGTTGAGGATTGGGCGTTGCTTGACAGACAGATGCTGGGAGTCATCAGATTAACGTTGTCCCGGTCGATGGCGCACAACGTAATCAAGAAGAAGACTACGGCGGATATGATGGCGGCACTATCAAGCATGTATGAGACGCCGTCAGCAAACAATAAGGTACACCTCATGAAGAAACTCTTTAACCTAAAGATGGCTGAGGGTACACTCGTTGCACAACATCTAAACGAATTTAATACCATTACGAATCAACTATCTTCAGTGGATATTAGTTTTGATGATGAAGTCAGGGCCTTGATTGCGTTGGCCTCATTGCCAAACAGTTAGGAGCCTATGAGAACGGCAGTGAGTAATTCTACCGGCAAGAATAAACTGAAGTACGATGATGTCAGGGATTTGATATTGAGCGAGGAGGTTCGCAGGAGGGATTCTGGTGAGGTATCTAATTCAAGATCAAATGCCGGTACGGCATTAAATGTTGAAGCACGGGGTAGAGGTAATGACATGAATCAGAACATGGGCAAGTCTAAATTTAGAAGAGGCAGAAGTAAGTCCAGGTCGGGACGACAAATTGAATGCTGGGGTTGTGGCAAGACTGGCCATATCAAGAAGAACTATAAGGAGCAAAAAAAGAAGGCTGATGGTGAGTCAGCCAACGTTGTGATAGAAAATGTCCAGGATGCCTTGCTCCTATCAGTAGATAGCCCTATTGATTATTGGGTGTTGGATTCAAGAGCATCCTTTCATACGTCGGCACATGAGGAGATTATAGAAAATTATATTGCCAATGACTTTGGCAAGGTATATTTGGCAGACGGGGAAGCTTTAGACATCGTAGGTACAGGCGACGTCAGAATCAGAGTGCCGAACGGGTCAGTATGGAAGATACAGAAGGTATGGCACGTACCTAATCTGATGAGAAATTTAATTTCGGTTGGACAGTTTGATACTGAAGGTCATTCAGTGACCTTTGTTGGTGGCACGTGGAAAGTCACCAAAAGAGCTATGGTAGTGGCTCGAGGAACGAAGACAGGTACCTTGTACATGACTACTAGTACAAGGGATACAATGGCACTGGCAGATAGCGATTCAGACACGAGCTAATGGCATCAGAGGCTGAGGCACATGAGAGAGAAAGGGATGAAAATTCTGCAGTCAAATGGCAAGTTGCCAGGTTTGAAGTCTGTAGAATTTGATTTGTGTGAGGGTTGCATCTTCGGGAAGCAAAGGAAGGTCAGTTTTCTAAAAGGCGACAGGACACCAAAGCCAGACAGGCTAGAGTTAGTGCACACAGACTTGTGGGGTCCTTCCCCAGTTGCATCTCTTGAAGGCTCGCGGTATTACGTGACATTCATTAACTACTCCAGCAGGAAGGTAAGGGTCTATTTTCTGAAGCACAAGTCTGATGTGTTTGATGCTTTTAAGAAGTGGAAGGCTCTAGTTAAGACTAAGACTAGATTGAAACTGAAGTGTCTGAGGTCAGACAATGGAGATGAATACACAGACAGGAGATTTAGAGATTTCTGCGCAGCTAGTGGAATCAAGTGAAAGAAAACCATCCCATGAACGCCACAGCAAAATGGCGTGACTGAGTGGATGAACCGAACACTAAATGAGAGAGCCAAAAGCATGAGACTGCATTCTGGGCTACCAGACTGTTTTTGGGCTGATGCAGTGAACACAGCAGCCTACCTTCTGAATC
>JAULJZ010136563.1:0-10740 GCA_032270985.1 Heliamphora pulchella | reverse complement strand
AAACAACTACAAATATTCAATTTGTAGTAAATAAAGTTAGAATATGTGTATCAATGAGTTTTGTGCCATTTGCTAGCTCTTGAAAAAAATTCACGTCCGCGACGCCCGATTCCCGTTACGGGTCGACCGATACGCCCGATATCCGTTACACGCGACCGCGACCGTTACGCCGGCCGATACCGCGATTTAAAACCTTGATTCCTTGTAAGAATAAAACTGATGCTTCTCATGTTATTTATTCCAAAAAAAAAAAACCTGATGCTTCTAATGCTGCTCGTCTTTGAAATTCAACTTAACAAAATGCCAATAAATAATCACTTCCATAATAAGAGCAATTCACCTATCTCATCTGTGCTTGTCGGGTACTCAAGTGTTTGTTATCTATAGCTAAAGCATAGGAAAAGTTGGCAAATTAATCAATATTTGAGTAATCTACAGAGGTACTGGACAAGTGAAACTTCTGACTCATCTAATAATCCATATAGTTGGCAATTTCAAAATTTGGTAACAGAATACACAGCATGAGTAGTTTATCGAAGGCATGCAAGTCAAATAAATTGCAAGGAGTAGCATGGCTGTGGGAGCACTTGCAACTCGCAAGTCACATCCTAAAAATCATGTGAAGATCAGGTAAACATCTCAACTTCTCGTTACAATTGCAATCTCAACTTCTCGTTACAATTGCAAAAGTGGACCTAGCACAAATAACAGCATAGCGCATTTTAACAAGGCAATTCTCACAATGTTAGCCCCCATTAATCGAGAGTGATAGCAAATAGATCAACACAAGTCTAACCTTTGGTATTTTACGAACAAAGCAGCAACCTCATACTCAAACAGTTGAACCTACATTATCACACTTGTCTGCCTACACTTTGGCTTGAGTCCTGATGTCTCAACCAATATCTCTTTCTGGTTGACTCTTTGACCAAATCACACTCTTAAATTCCAATATAGCAACACATGTCATGTGCTACATTTTTTGAATAGATAATATAATATTTATTTTCTGGTTACATTCTTTTCATTTTCCATTTGTTTCTTATTTTTTATCAACATATTTCAGGTCCTTGTAACCTTCTTTTTGACTTTTACCACTCAATTTCTCCATACCTTTACAAGGGCCATTGTTTGGTGCAATCCCCATCATATCAAGTCATCTTATGCATTCAAATCAAATGCTTGTTAGACCACCAGTTCAAATGCTGAAGTCAGCCATCATACGAAATTATATAGTGCATTTAAAATTCTAATAGCCAACACTGAGGTCAGCAACCATTCTTAAAGTAAAAATCGAGATGTTAAAATTTAAATCTTTACACACTGGACCACAAGTGCAAATTCTAGGTTAGGAAATAGCATGGAGTTTCTCTTAGACTTACTATACTCTACAATCTTTCCCAAATAAGTTACTTCACATAGAAGTTCTAGAACAAAATAACAATATAAAATGGTGTACAGTAGTGTGGATCAAAACTGGATTTAGAAATCTCATAGGTAGTGGCGGAAACCCAATTGATCAGTTACAGGCTTTCTAACTAAGACCCGACCATGGCATGGTTCGACTCAGACTCGGTGGTTTCCATTCTAATCGCGAGTAGGGAGTGGGGTCGCTATAGTGGCTAGGGTGAGTCTTCCTACACGGCGGGATGCTCGGCTCTAAACGAAACTGCGAGAGTTACCACCACATCTTCTCGCGATAGACTCAAAGCTCTTCATAGTCTGGCAAGCGCGAGATCCATTGGTTGTCCGGTGCTGATCCCGCTATTCTTGTCCCTAGCACCTCCCCTCCATTAGGGTTGTTTGCCTTGGTTCTCTCGACTCTCCCGAGAGGCCTTAGTTTAAGCGTGTAGAGGGCATGCAGTAAGACCATGAAAACTTAAATGCTAAGGAATCCTAAATTCAATTAAGCTACTGAAGAAGAAAAAAATACTTGAAATGAAAAAATCTACTTAATACCAAAAACTGAGTTAAGTGTATTAGTGTAAAAACACAGAACATATAGAACAATCAGTCAAAGATCTATGTTACAAAGATTCGGGTACAGGTGTTAGGTATAGGTATGTAACTAAGTGTCATATTCATCAAAATTTCATATTAAAAGCATTGGAATACGGAAAAATATTCATATTCCTAAGTATATTTCTTTTACTTTTAAGGAAAAATAGTGTTTTCAAGGTTTCATTGAGTCTTTCATGTATAATATTAGGGTTTAAGTATAATTCTATAGTGAACTAGAATTACTAAATGTGCTTTCTAAGTGAATGTCCAAATAAAAATGTCGGCCACATCGTCAAAGATAACCCACAAAAAACACTACTTAAGGACCCTCTATTATGATATAAGTTGATCACGTAACGATATATTCCCATTTTCAGGTTTTTTTCACCATTCTTTCAAAATTTGACATCTGTTAGCAACATGAAAACTATTCTAACTAGCTCGCAAGGACAGGCTCCACATCATTCTGAATAGAATATAACCAGTGTTAAACTTTTAAAGACTATATCCATATATTTATGTTGAAAACTTAAAATTTGAAATCAAAGAGAGATGACTAGCAATTTTAATGATGCTACACGATTCCCTTCTCCTAACTGATAGAGTCATACCATCAGCCATAACAATATGTTTTTCAGCCTACGAGCTATTACACAGCATGATAGCTTCAAACAAAATTGTGTCTTCCCCCTACTTGTTAACCTACAAAATGGAAGACAGTTTCCAGCAATCAGTGTGATTATTTACACTACGACCTCGTTTAGTATGGTTGTGGCTTAAGGCTAGACATTTAGTTTTTTTCCTTTAAGTCACAAAAAAGTCAAGTGTCAAATCATAACTTTTTTTCTCTGGATAGTGGCTTAAAACCACTTTTTAACTAAACGCAGTTTTTGGCTTATTTGGCTTAAAATCAAAAAAAGAAAAAAAATTCCAACTTTAAGTAAGGTTACCAAACAAAGCCTAATAATCAAACAACACTTCTACAGATGCTTGCAGGATCTGCAAATTTCTAGAGATTCAAAAGTTCCATAAAAACTTGAAATAGAGGAAATTATGTGGAAGATTAAAGCTTTTCCTCAGAATAACATTGGAAGTGAAGTTTGAACTGGGTAATTTCAGGGGTTTACTTATTAGAAACTGAAGCAACCACATCCAAGGAAACACCAGGGCTGAGCCTGGTGACAAAATTTCACCTTTAATGGTTTTCTCAGGGACAACTAAATTACTAAAAATGAAAACATAGAAATATGTTTAAGATGGAGTAGTTATTGAAATTTTGAAAATACATAAGAGTATAACAAACTCAATATAGGAATTATTTGTCAATGTGAAATTGCGATGTACCATGGCTGATAAAAACTAACATGAGTTAGTGGGATACACGAAAGAGATGAGTTCAATAGCAATACAATATGCCTACAAACTATACTGCAAATTGAGTAAATATATAATGTAAGATTATGAATGCAAGAACAAAGAACCATTTTTACACGCTTGGACTAATATCTTTAAGACGTGATGGCAAACTAAGCAATATTTTCAAACAAAAGGCACCCGCCACTAGGCAAGGGCAGGAAAATGAAGCATGGCAGCTGTTTCCTGAAAGCAGTGTAAGCAAGCATCAGTACTAATCTCTGTTGAGGTCCAGGAGAGATCAAACATATCAAACAAAGTCTTTAATATAAATTAATTGATTTACCTCTGGCTTTCAAGAATGGGGACGCGTGCAAGAACGAATTCACAGAACAGCTCCAAGATTTCGTATGCAGCCCATATGTTTTGTTCTCGAATTACATGCTCCACCTAACCAAATATATTTAGTAAATATATAAAATAACAATTATACAACTAGGGAAGTGATAGCAAATAGGCAAGGAATCACCTATCCCAAAAATTATGTCTCCACGTCCCAGTGCATTGAAAACTGTTAAATATATCTTGAGATTCTCATGCCACAGAAATTCTCATATGATCCAATGACTTTCAATGCATTCCATGTCTCGAGATTTTAACATGATCCAACAACTTTCAATGCATTGGGACACGAGACATAATTTTTGGGACAGAAAATCCATGTTCTAGCAAATAAGAGTAAATTTGAAGGTGCACCCTTATCCGAGCAATGGCTTCTTGGCCAGCCTGCAGAAACTGGGCTATCTCCTTGCGCATAAGTTTAAGCTGGACATCTCTCTTGTTTTGCAGTAATTTAATACGCGAGATTGCCAAGTTCAAACATGTTTTACTACAAAAACAAGTCACCAAAACTTATTATTTTCACCAAACTAGGAAGACGAAGAGAGATATAACACAACATGGTATGCCTTCATCCCATTTTCAAACAGACGAACAACAAACTTAACAAGGAGCAACAAAAATCATGTTAAATGCAAAACTTCGTTTGCAGAAACGGTTACTTGCAACTATAGAAATTCTACTACCATAAAAACTTAATTGACTATAAGCTACTGAACGCAGTTCATCTGCTGAGCTTAAAATCGAACAGTTGATGGGCAACCCATACGATTCAAATAATTGGAGAGAGAGAGAGAGAGAGAGAGAGAGAACAATTAGGGTTAAGATCACACATAGTGATTGAAGGTTAGGTATATAGTACGAGTTGACTAAGGTTAAAGTGGAGGAATTGAAAACGAGATGTGAATGGGAAAAGGGGAATCGGGTGTGGAGAGATGGGAGAGCAGAGGAGGACAAAACTGACCATTTCGCGCCTAGGATGCCTCTGTTGAAGAGTTGATTCAAAAGCGACATCGACGCCGAAACTGAGATGACAGGTTCCGATCTGGAAAACCCAAAATCTTGCTGTGTGATTGTCGATTGCCGGAGTGGTCTACCAATCGCAATTCGCAACGACTCTGCCTTTTCTTCCAAGCTGAATAGAAGATAGAAGCAAAGGGGAAAAGAACTATGACTATATATTAAGAATAGACAAAAGTAAGCAGCGGATCAGAGTGGCGCAGCGGAAGCGGGGTGGGCCCATAACCCACAGGTCCCAGGATCGAAACCTGGCTCTGATAAATTTGATAAAGCTTCTGCCGCTAGCTTTTTTTCTTTTTAGGTTTTTGTTCTTTCTTGAGATTTATGGCTGAAATAAAATACTGTGGTTGAAATTTATTACTGAAAGAAAAGACTGCTTGTGTGTGCATGAATGTTCTTTGTTCTTTTCATGTTTTAAAGAATAATTTTTTGAGTTGCCAAATATTAAATAAAAGACTTTATTACGCTCAGCCAAAAGCTAAAAAATAACTTTAAGCCTCTTGCCAAAATGACTGTTTGTGTGTTCATAAATATTTTGTTTCTTTTTTTTTATTTTGCTGGGGAAGTGGGATGGAAAGGGAAGAAAAATTAATTAGTGTACTACTAAGAGATCAAGTTTCTCACTTGAATATAGAGTCTACCGACGCTGTAAAATGTTTAAATCTATGTTTGGCTTAGTTTTTTATAAACGCTTTTGGCTTAAAAAATTTTTGAAAAGCCTACTTGTTTGGCTTCCTATTATAATCAATTGGTTTTTTTTATATATTTTTATATCTATTTTTTTACAAAAAAATCAATAAACCTATAAAAAAACTAAGCCAAACACAATCCAAGTTATTATTAGTAGCTCACAAATCTAATTATATTGGGATAGAGTATCACAATATTTTTTACTCAAATATGACGCTTTTATTACGTTGATTAGCGAACACAGGCCAATAGCATACACAAGATATACAATCTCCTAACTTTTGTTTTATTTCGAAATCTCTACTCCTCTATCTATACTACCACAAAATTTGCCACAGAACTAGGGTTGATTGTTGGCACTGATATCATTTGTAGCGATCCCAGTAGATCGTCAACCTAATAACTTGAATAAATAGTCTAACAACGTGATTCAAAATATTTAAACTTAAATTATTAACAGCAGTCAACAAGTTTCTTTCCATTCTAAATTTAATTTTTATATATGAGATGAGATTTCGCATAACCCCACTTGTTAAAATTTATGGAGTCAGCCAGTGGGGACATCATTAGATAACCCCACTTGTTAAAATTTATGGAGTCAGCCAGTGGGGACATCATTAGATATTTTTTTTATTTTCCTCAAAACGGATGGACAATGCGTTGATTTTTCATTAATTCTAGACTCTATAGCCACGTACAGAACTTTATGTCATTGAGTTGCCATCTTTTGTGTTAATTTTACTGAGATCCAAACTTAAATTAGAACCAGCATTTTTATAAGGGCTTTCAGCGAAATGTTCAAAAAAATAAGTTTTAACGCGTAAGATCTATCGAATTTTTTTTTAACGCGTGACGTTCAATTGCCCTATTTCTCCCGAAATTACCTTCCAAGCAGATAAATTTATCTGTGCCTACAGATAAATTTATCTGTGCTTTTCAAATCATGTGTAAAATACATAGATAAATTTATCTGTACATGTATAAGGTACACAGATAAATTTATCTGTACTTTCCAAAACATGTGTAAGGCACACAGATAAATTTATCTGTGCCTTTCAAAACATGTGTGCTTATGCAAGGCACACAGATAAATTTATTTGTGCATATGTAAGGCATACAGATAAATTTATCTGTTCTACACACAGATAAATTTATCTGTTCTATGATATTTTTGTCTCAAAATGATCTTGCGTGTTAAAACTTTTATGCGGATGGACCTTGCGCATTAAAATTTTTTATGCTGGATGAAAAATAGTAAGCACCCTATAAATTGGACTGTTCACTAATTTTCGATTTTTATAACCTCATTTTTTTTTTGATAAAAAAGTTTTCAACTTTCTTCAAAATTA
Source organism: Heliamphora pulchella (assembly GCA_032270985.1). Taxonomy (NCBI): domain Eukaryota; kingdom Viridiplantae; phylum Streptophyta; class Magnoliopsida; order Ericales; family Sarraceniaceae; genus Heliamphora; species Heliamphora pulchella. The sequence goes on along the minus strand of JAULJZ010136563.1, from coordinate 3,928 downwards.
TTAACTTTTCTGTCCATCTTGACTTGAGAACTTCTTTTTAAGAAAAAAAAGGTAGAACAAATTTGGAACTCTAGAAAAGGAAAAAATAATTAGCCTTTTTCAAATTCGATCCATTTTTTAAAATATTGTAAAGTTTGTCTAGCTAATATAAATCGAAACAGTAAAAGCTTTCCAACAAAAACCAAAGAAAATTCACTTTAAAAAAGGAGAGAGAGAGAGAAGAACAACAACATGAACAAAAACAAGAACAAGAACAATTATTTTCCAAAAAAATGTCATATAAGCCCTCAACCAAAAAATGTGCAACCTGATTTATTTCCTGTATGGTAAATCATTTTGGGTGTATGTCTTATATTCTATGAACCTATAACTTTGGACTAAGCTGAAGTCATGAATCAACAGAGAGTCTAATATGTGTAGGATTTTTTAATTATATGGGGCTAGAATTTTATAGTTTGCCTATAAATAGGACTCTATAATTCTAGTTATTGGTGTGAAAAGTAAATTAAGGGGATAGAGATGTAGAGGGAGATAAAAAAATACCGGAGATACGAGAGTATCATTTGAGCAGAGAAACATGGTTTGTTTTAGGGGTTTGAGTTGTAAGTATCCGATTTTGGGGTGTTTTGATCTTGAAATTGTATACTCTATAGTTATAGTTGATTAATACTCTCATCCGTAAACATAGACAAGTTGTGCTAACCCGCGTATATCTTTGCATGATATTTTCTTTGGTATGTGTATAAATGTACTTTCGTTCATGTTCGGGAATTGGTGTTCAAATTTCAACAAGTGATATCAGAGCCAACAGTAGACGATTCAAAGCCATGATGGGAGATCGAAACAAGGTATGATTTTTTGATTTCGTATCGAATAAATTAAAAATTATTTTATTGCACAAAAAAAAAGGAAAAAGGAAGCGGCGACGTTATTTTTTGTAAAGCAAGCATGTTTTTTTCGAAACGGAGCAAGTGGTTGCAATCACCAACGTGGGCTAGGATTAGTATTCTTTGATAACTCACTAATTTGTTGAGGATAAGGTTTGGGAAGAATTGATCTAGGATTCTAATTGTCCAAATTACAAGGAAGTGATATTCTTTAAGGTGATATACTTGACACGGTTCCCTGAATTGGGCTTGGGACATTGATGAAAGGGTTTTTATTGTGTGTGGAATAATTTTGAAATTAATGGTTTTAATTTATTTTGTTATATTAGTTCGTATATATAATAAAATAATTAAAGGAGAAGGTGTCTCTTATAATTTTTTATCGCTGTGGATTCATAGGTACGATCAGAATTTTTAAATTCTGAATGATTTAATGAGATTGGACAGATTGGCATATATTGAGATTGATCGGGCGAGATTAAAGGTGATCAAGGGCAATCGGGTTTAATTGTGGGTGATCAGAGCTAATCAGAAGCAATTTAGTTCAATTAATGACAGAAGACTAATCATCAACGAATGCAACTGAAATTTTAGTTGCAGGTAGAGTGCAGTCAGACGACGACTTCATAATTCGATTGATGATTAATAATTATTACACCGATGAAAAGGTGTTGGGCATCTTGGTGTAGAAGTGCGGGCCATACTGGTTTGAGTGTGGCAGATTAACGACAACGATAGAATCGACATCGATATGGTCATCTTCAATGTGGTTTATAGAATTCAAGCCAATGTGAAAATTGTTGAGTGTATGTCTTGTATTTTGCGGACCTATATAATTAGTATTTTATTTACATGTATTTGGGTTGAGCTTGAGTCATGAATCCATAAAGAGTTTAATACGTATAGGTTTTTGTAATTATGTGGAGCTAAGATTTTATAGTTTACCTATAAATAGAACATTATAATTTCAGTTATTGGTGTGAAGAGTAAATCAAGGAGGTAGAAATGTAGGGAGAGATGAAAAGATACCAAGGACACGGGAGTAACCTTTGAATGGGAAGTGGGAAAACGGAGTTTGTTTCAGGGTCTCGGGTTGTGGGTGTCAACGAGTTTTGGGGTGTTTTTAATTTCAAAATTATACATTCTACGGTTATAATTGATTATTTCTCTAATCCATGGGTGTAAGCAGGTTGTGGCGAACCACGTATATCTTTACGTGACATTTTTTTTGGTGTGTGCATAAATGTACTTCTGTTCGCATTCAAAAATTGATGTTCAAATCTCAATAAGTAATATCAGAACCAACAGTAGACTATTCGAAGCCGTGATAGAAGATCGAAGTGAGGTATGATTTTTTGATTTTGTATCAAGCAAATCAAAAATTATTTTATTGCACCCAAAAAATTGGAAAAAGGAAGCGGCAGCTCTGTTTTTGGTAAAGCAAGTAGGTTTTTTTCAAAACGGAACAGGTTGTCGCAATCACCAATGTGGGGTAGGATTAGTATTTTTTGATAACTCACTGATTTGTTGAGGATAAGGTTTGGGAAGAATTGATCTAGGGTTTTAATTCTCCAAATCACAAGGAAGTGATATTCATTAGGGTGATATACTTGACAGCGTATTCAGTGGTTCCCTGAATTAGGTTTGGAATTTTGATGAAAGGGTTTTTATTGTGTGCAACAATTTTGAAATTAATGGCTTGAATTTATTTTGTTATATTGGTTCGTATATATAACTAAATAATTAAAGAAGAAAGTGTATTATAAGGTTTTTTGGCACTGCGATTCATCGGTATGGTTAGAGTTTTAAGATTCTGAATGATTTGGTGAGATTAGATAAATTGGCTTAGATTGAGATTAATCAGGCGAGATCAAAGGTGATCAGGGGTAATCGGGTTTGATTTTGAGTGATCAAAGCTAATCAACATCAATCAAATTCAATTAATGACAGAAAACTAATCATCAATGAATACAACTGGGATTTATGTTGCAGGCGAAGTTCAGTGAGACGACGACTTCTTAATTCGACAGATGATTAGTAATTATTATACCTCGACAAATAGGTGTCGGGCATTTCGGTGTAGAAGTGCGGGGCATGCTGGTTTGAGTGTGGTAGATTAACGACCACGGCAGAATCGATATCGACATTGATATTGGTCATTTTCGAGATGTTTGTAGAATTGAAGTCAAGGTGGAGATTGTTGAGTGTATGTCTTGTATTCTGCAGACCTATATAATTAGTATTTTATTTATATGTATATGAGCTGAGGTGAAGTCATGAATGCACAAAGAGTCTAATATGTGTAGAACTTTGTAATTATATGGGGTTAAGATTTTATAGTTTACCTATAAATAAAATTCTATAATTTTAGTTATTGGTGTGGAGAGTAAATCAAGGAAAAGAGATGTAGGGAGAGATAAAAAAATACCAAGAATACGAGAGTAATATTCAAGTGGGGAAACGGTATTTATTTCAGGGGCTCAAGTTGTGTGCGTCGAATTTTTGGATGTTTTTGATTTCAAAATTGTACACTCTATATTTATAATTGATTATTTCTCTCATCCGTTGACGTAAGCAAGTTGTGCTAAATCGCATATATCTTTGCATGATATTTTCTTTAATGTGTGTATGGATATACTTCTATTCGCATTCGGTGATTAGTATCCACATCCCAACAAATTATAGCATATTTAATGCCCCTCAGAATATGGATATTATAGTGGAACATAGGAGAGGAAAGAGCTTGTAGACGCTACTGTGCCTTTAATGGACACGACTCTCGGATATATTTTTATGGTCGAATTATTTTATTATAGAATTTGTCGAGTTTGTCAATCATACAAAAAAAATTGATTCAATATTTATAGTTATGTAATTAGATTACATTTACATACAAATAAATGAGTAGTAAATATAATTTTAAAAAAATATAGTTAAATATTTTCCAATCACATTATTACAGATATCGAATAAAATATATTTTTTGTATAAATAACAAACTTGACGAACTCTACATAATAAACGAATTTAAACAAAAAATA
>JAULJZ010136552.1:0-10740 GCA_032270985.1 Heliamphora pulchella | reverse complement strand
ATTTTTTTGTCTCCATTATGCTATTATTTAAAACCCATTAAACTGTCTTTAACAGCACTCATAGAAAAATTAAAACAAAGAAATATTATACTTGTGTTAAAAGTTGAGCCCATTTTTTTAATTTTAATTTCGCTCTCTTGATTTTCTTTTAATTTCTTTCATTTCATTTTATGTGTTGTGATATTCAATTTTTATCAATTTAAGCGTGTTAGCAGCAAGTCTTCAAGGTTCTAAAGACAATACATAATCAAAGACAAAATATATCCCTTAGCATACCGGGTCCTAAATTTGACATTAAGTTTTCCTTTTGTAACTTTACAGTTAAAAAGTTGTTTTTAGCCATGAATTAATATTGTGAAGAATCAAATTTAAGATCAAGTTATTAATTGTAATTCATAAATTTTTTAATAATTTTAAATTTATTTTCTATATTTCATAATTGTCAGAAAAACAAAAGTACTTCAAAAGGGTTGGGACAGATCCATCCCATCTCTCTACCGCTCTTTCTATCTGTAACTTACCTGCTTTCATAAATGCTTGAATTGCTTTGTGATTTCCACCTATGCGAAAGTAATGCGAAAGTATCTGTAAACTTTCACTACTTCAGCCAAAATCTTGAAATCCGTGGTGCAGTGCGTGCTTCTCATAATTGGAGCTCTGATATATATGGATCAGACATTTGGAAGCTTGAACGGAAAATGTACACATTTAAGTTAGGCATTTACAGTGGAGTAATGTTACGGTGATAGTTATTTGACGATCATATTTGTGTAGTGATGTTTTATTTAATATTTATGTACTTAATATTTATTTTTAAGAACTACACATAAAATATTACATAATAGTTCTATTTGGCAATCAGTTTTAAGTCGGTTTAAAGTTAAATTTTTTATTTTTTTACTTAAATATTAAAAAGTCAACAAATTTTGTTTTCCAACTCAAAAATCTTTAACCTTTTTGCTTTTTAAATAATTTTTTAAAATATCATAACTTTTATTATATAAATTTATTTTTTCTAAAAATTATATATTTAAAATGTAACTCGTCAAAATCTATCAAATAAGATCTATATTAAATATAAAATTACTTAAAAATAGATTTTAAAAAATTATACCAACTTTAAACAAAATTTTTTACATTTTGACTTAAAGTCACATAATACCTCACTCAAACAAATTTTTGGCTTTTTGGGCTTATGATGACTTTAAGCATAAAGCCTTACTTTAAGCCAGGTTGCCACATAAGGCCCATATCGTACCTAAATGTGATTGTCAAAATATTATCATCATATTATTATTGTTTATAAGTAATTACTTGGTAGTTCTAGAGCACTGTGATATATTATTTACGTGGTACTTCCACTAATTATGCACTGAAAAATGCTCTCAATGGACAATTATAGCTCACTCTTATTGAGTAATTACGAGATAAAAAATGATTCGCTTTGGGTGCAGAGTATATTATGCATACGATCTAACACATAATATTTTCAGTAAATAAAATTACTCGATACTCATTAAGTAAAACATTCTTATGTTCTACCTACCCACAAATGTGGACACTTTGTTTCACTTGGTATATTTTTTGATACGTTATTGAATGAGAATACTATATAGGCAATTCCAAATAGTACTTTGAAATTATTGAATAATTATTCTCTATTTAATATGCATTAATATTTTTTATTTATTAAAAATATTATTATATTTTCTTTAACTAATATCATGTGACACTCGGAACTTAAATTATTGTTTATGGTGATTGGGAATACATTTAAACTCACGTGAATCAACAACCAACAGGACTTCTTCATTTGCCATCGCACTGCGGCACTAAAGCCCCTCAGTTGGGATAATTATTCGTTACTCTGGAAATACACAATGTCACATGATACTTTTAATTAATAAATAATTATAATTTATATAATATATATTATTTTTTTTAACAATTAAATAAAGGTAAGTTATTATATTTTTATCGTAAAATTTATTATTATTATATTAAATAAAAATACTACGTAAATTTATCACATGATAATCCAAAAACACCAAATAATTACTCCCTCAGTTGATCAACTTTTGCCTCTCTTCACCGATGAGGTTTTACGCTTGAAGCAAAGTTTTTAGATAAGAGTATCAATTTTCTCAGTTATTTAATACATTTCGGATAGCATTTTAAATTTATTACTATAAAAAATTAAATATGTTCTTTTTTAAATATTGTCTATTAAAAAATAATTTAATATAATATAAATATTTATTTAATATAATATTTTAATGATTATTCAAAATAAATTTTTATTTTTATTATTCATGATAAAATCGCTAACGTGAAAGAAATATTATTTAATATTTAATATTTTTATAATAAATTAACTTTTTACTTTTATAACTCGCTGTATATATACTACTAGTTATGATCCATGTATAAAAAAGCACTTATTTATTTAATTTTAGTAATTTAAAAATAAAATATAAAAAATTATCAATAACTTAATAATTAGTTGATTGGACAATATTAAGAAACACAAAGAAATATGATTTTATTAGTATACTAGTTTATAGAAATTAAAAAATATTAAAAAATAATAATAAGCAAAAGTTTTTTTTTTTGGTTAGATTAGTAAAAAGAGAAGTATTATTAATAAAAAAAATTTCTTTTTTATATAGATAACATAAGAAATGAAAGAGAACAAAAGCTAGCCTTATTTCGATGTTTAAATTTTTTACACCTATGTAAATATCATGTCAAGTTGTCATATTTTTTTAAATAGATATTCAAAACTTATTTAAAAAAAAAGAACAATAGACTAAAAATAAGCAAATTAAAAATATTTTTCTACAAATAAGATTAAGGACTCGATTGACAACTAGCTTAAAAGTTAGTTTTTTTACTTTTTGATATTTTTAGCTAAAAAGCTAAACTAGGTTCAAAATAGGTTGTTTGTTAACTTAGTTTTTAAATTAATTTTTTTAAAATTAGTTGTTTTGGTAAAAATCTAATTTTTTGGCTTTTTATTCAAAATGGATAATTTTATCATTTTATATATTTAATATTAATGATTATATGTAATTAGTAGTGATAGTAAATAAGTTATGAATAAGAGTATTATTATATTTTAAAAGTAGTGTGAATTTAAATAAAATATTCTGAGAATTTATATTTTGATTTGACTTTTTAACCTTTTAATTTTTTGATTTTTTTGCCAAACGAGTAATCTTAATTTTTTGGTATTTTTAGCTAAAAAGTCAAAAGCTAAGGTTGTCAATCAGGATTCAGGACTTAAGAACCAATATGTATTCTATATTTTTTAATATCGGCGGATAAACTATAGGCTCTGTTTGGGCAAAATTGTATAAATTTTGCTTATTTTTATCTTTTAATTTTTTTTTATTTTTTAATAAAAAATTTTTTTTTTTGTCTCTTTTGAGTTTTTTAATATTTTAATTAATAAAGTTTATTTTCTTAACTCGTTTCAACGAAAAAAGTTGAAAAGTAAAATTGTTCGAGTAAACAAAAATAATTACTAAAAATAAAATAAAATTAAATAAAATAAATAAACAATTATTCTTAACAAAACCTAATATTTTAATGTCTCAATATTATCTAGCACATTCAGTACCATATTATCTAGTACGTTCATTACCAATTAGCATCGATTGATAATTTGAAGGCAAATTACACGTAAACTCTTTTATATTCTTATTATGTATTACTGTCTATCATTTTATTCTTAAAAATCATACTACACTTTCTTACTTTACATAAATGAGTAATATTTTCCTCCCTCCGTTAGTCAACCGTCTGGTAACTTAACGAAAATAAATAAGATCATTAACAAATTAATTTAAAATGATATTTTTACCTTTTTTACCCTTTCTTTTCCCTAACTCTTTCTGTAAGATGATCAAAATCCCTAAATCAAATCCCTAAGCCACGGCGCTGATCATCGTGCGTTTCGCTCACACCAAAATTCCAACCCAAGCGCCATTACCGGAGGTGGCGCTGCCGACGGTAACCCTTTGGGGTCGCCGGTGATCACGGGCGATGGCTCTGGAATTACCGGCACCCAAACAAAAACAGGCGCCGTCGTCGACGGTAACCCTTTAGGGTCGCCGGTGATGGTTTTGGATAGCCGGTGAGACAGTGGGGTTAGGGATGGGAAGGAGAGTGCTGTGTGCATAGGGTTATTTCGGTCTTTTTATTTTCACCGTTAACGGTGTAAACAAGGAGAGTGCTGTGTCAGTTAGTCAGAAGTAAGATATGATTTTTAAGAATAAGGGAGTAGACAGTGATATATGATAGAAATACAAGGAGTCTTAGTGTAATTTATTCTAATTTCTTGAATAATACAAATTAAATTATTAACATACTAATTTTATTTTAAAACAAATAAGTATCAATTTGTACCAACTGGTATGATACAGATTTATACCCTCAAAATTGGAGCCTATCAAGCATTCCATCAGCATTTCAGCTCAAGCTGGCTCCTGATCTGATGGATATACCAATGGTCATTCTAATATTTTAAAGGAAAATACTAATAGAAATCTATTGAATCACGTTAATCTCCACCTATATATTGAGTGATAATTAATAAAATAATAAAAATAATTTTTTTTACTATTAATATATTTTTAGAGATAGATTTTACTATTTTTACAGATATCAATACATTTTGTATAAATATCTATATATTATATACTTTTTATTCATCACCCAATAAACAGTGATTAATATTTTTTTAAAATTAATACTAATGTTTGAAAAAAAATAAGAAGACAAATTTATATAATTTCACAATATTTAAAATTAATTTTATATAACAATAATGAGAACTTCTAAATATAGATGTAGTGGCCTCGCTGGTCTCCCCACTTGGTCCGCCTTGCCATGAATTCATGCTTTCATATTTGTAATGCCCAAACAAAAATTATTCACAAGTTAATGCTATGTAAGTGAGTTTGAACTATTGATCTTAAATTTTAAATACAATTTTGGAAAAAAAAAGATATTTGTAGTATCACTTATTTTTTATCAAAATGCTAACTAGTTGAGTTGTCTATTCTTTTTCATTTCTACTTAACAGTGTCTTTATTTAAATCGTTCTCGAGCTTCTTTTTTCTTTCTACGTCAATTATCAAAAACTGACAAGATAGGCACTTATGTAACATCGGCCAAAGTCTTTTCAATTGTCAAGTCAATATAACTCAGTGGAGTAACCGCCAAGTTAAGCATGAGAGAGAATGTTGATAATGATAATAATAACTGAATCTCTCATGTCTCGCCTTTTTAACCTGATTCTTGTTTTACATGACAGTTATACCATATGCAAACCGTTAAATTTGTACCATTTAAACTGTCTTAAAAATCTTCTAGCTCGTGCTAGACACGCTCACATAGGCTAGTCAGGACAAGAGTTGATTAAGCTTTACACGTCCACCTCTTCCAAAATACTCGGAGACCCGTTAACCGTTCGAGGTTCTTCCTTGCCAGCGGATCAACATACATAACCATTCGGTCTAGCTGACCAGATGGATATAATTGTCCCTTAGAATGGGAGATCAGACTAATCCTGATCATTCTTGTGTCTTGGTTGGATTGGCGAGGTTTGATTATTAGGGGTTGAGTTTCGGATTGACTTCTCTTATCTTTTAATACCGATCACTATTAACTTGATTTTTATAATATTTTTTTATAAGTAAAATAAAGACAGTAAAATTAAGTCTTGATCTGGGTATGAAAATTCTTGTCACTTGAGAGAAAATTTTTTTAAAAAAAACATATGAATATCTAGCAGTTTTTGTTGAATTTTTTATTCTAGATGTGTTCTTTTTTTATGAGGAATCCCTTGCTAATAAATCTTGGATCCATACATGGTCTGCCACACACGTAATGGGCAAAACCAAGACCTATTAGAACTATGATAATCATGTGTAGGCTTCGAATCTATGCTCGTCCTGTCACACATATTAGGTAAAGTCCAGACCAATTAGAACTATGATAGTTTTATAAAGGTGGTCCCAAGAAATTAAGAAAAATATTTAAACCCAAGACCTCTATTTCTTTAGGTACGATCCCTTATCATGTGCCCGTTGGCCATATTTGTACTACAGTATAGGAATAAGAGAGATTAAGTTTTTTATGGCACATTAGTCTTGGAATTAAATATCCATTGCATTATTGTTTATCTATTTTTTAATTCATTTTTATGTTTGTTTCTTTGGGAGTAATTTAAGTTTTTCATGACTAATTTATTTTCTTCTCTAATCTTTTCCCTTTCCAACGCATATTTTTCCTCCCGCTAATTATTCCACATATAAGGGATAGTGTGTCTAATTCGAACTATTTATTAAATCTCTTTTTGCATCCAAATATAAAATACAAAAATTACTCTAAATTAATATTTCAATTCCATATTTCAATCCTCCAATATAAATTAGCCTTTAAGATTCAAGTTTAGGGTATGTTGTGCTCACAACGCACTACGCACTGTTATATGCAGGGACGGATTCAACATGTGCCCATAGGGGCACGTGCCCCTTCTCAATATTATTTATTTAACTAAATGTGTTATTTATCCTAATAATAACACTGCTTGTTTATAAACAGATTAACTTGTTTACAATTTATTTAATTACTTGTTTAACAACTTATTTAATAATAAGTTTACATTTTTAATTCTATACATATTTCAACCATAAAATCACATAAATTATAATAAATAAAAAAACTTCATACAATCTGTTAAAAAGTCTTTAAATAGTTCGGCAAAAAAACAAAATGAATCCATACATGAAGAATTCCAAAATTCAAACAGTTGATTGAAAAAGAAAAGTTTACAAATAATTAAACAGATTAGATTGGCCAATTTCGAGTTTTGCAGGTTCAACACTAATACAACCTGTTTATTAAACGTATTATCGGGTCATGTCAATTTTATTTCGTGTTGAAAAATAGTTGATTCTAACTCTTTAATTTCATGTAGGGTTCGAGTCGTGTTAATGTGTTGTATTAAAAATTTACACATCTATCTATAATTGCATAACTAAAACGCATTAGTTCTAAAAAAAAATTAAATTACAAATAAGGATTTTTTTAAAAAAAATTACAAACTATAAGACGCCTGTTTCGATTATATGATTACAAATATTTAATTAATTTAATTTTTTATACGAATAATTTATTGGACGAGTTGTTGACGGTTGAGATCACTTCAGTGAATTCCTCGATCCATAATGAGCCATCAGCATAAAGTTTCTGAATTTGGTCCACGAAACAGGCAAGGTAAGCCCTAATTGTTTTGTGACGCTGACATCTCATTTTGTTACTGTTTGGCTCACGGTAATGATTTTTTCTCATTTTGTAGGGATAAAATTTGGGAATTTTTTGTTTTTTATATTTTAAATAAAATTTATTATTTTTTATATTGTCTCTTTAAGAAAAACCAAGTTTTTTAAAAAAAATAATTAAAATTTTAAAAAAATTCACTAAAAATAAAAATAAATAACAAAAAATTGGTTGACTTATTTTTGTCTTTTCTCTAAATCTTTTAACATATTTTTTCTCCAAAAAAAAGTTTGTTTTAGTTCGCCTTGATAAAATAAGTTGAAAAGGTATAATAATTTATCCAAATAATAAAAAATCCACCAAAAATAAAAATAAATAAATAAATTATTATTTTTGTCTTTTTGCATGTAAACTGTATATAAAAAGAATTGTAGAAAATAAGTTATTCCATTGGATAAATAATCGAAAATAATAAGATTAATATTATAAAATTATTTCAATTGTGCTTGATTAATATAAAAAAGAATTGAAAGAGATATAATTCTTTTGATTTACAAAAAAACATAAATAAAAAAATTAACTCAAATAGTTTCACCCTCTTTTTAGTATTATTTATTTTTACGATTTAATATTACATATCGTATTACTTATCCAAATAGTCTAATAAGAGACCGTCTAAAAAATATGCAAGTTTTATATTTTCTTCAGCCTCTTATCTCCCTTTGTCATTTCACAATGTGGGTGTTTGACAAACCTAGTGTTATTGACTTTTAATTTCTTTTTACTAATTAATTTTAATTACAAGTTATAATTTATTTTAAATACTCACAATTTTTATTGCAAGTTATTATTATTACTTTTTATTCTATTTCAGTTACAACCTACAATTTTTACCAAATACTCACAACTTCTACTACAAATTATAATATATAAATTATTAGTTTTACTAATTCCAAACACCACCAATCAAACATCAAATTAAAAAATATATACAACCTACCAACATAATTTGCTAATTAATCCAATATAAAACACGCCCATAGGCACTTGGGTATCATAAATACGGAAGAACTAACATTTTAACCCGTGCTATACACGTAATAAAATAAGTATACTTAATAAGATATTAAATATTTACATTTTAATTAAATTAATAAAAAGTAACAAACTAAGTGTCAATATTTACAATACATTGTAGCAAAAGGTTTTAAATACAAAAGAAAGTTGTCAATATTTTGAAAACAAACTAAGTGTAAGATTGCTATAAAGAGAAAACAATTCAATTGATTGGAATTGAATAATCATCATAATCAAAACACTGACTAGAACTTGATATTCAATTGGGTTAATTATTTCCTTAAAATGAGTTTTGTTACGTGGAAATAACCCATCTTTTCTATGTTTTGTTTTTTAACTGACAGCTCTATTTCCTCAACAAGGACAAAGAAATATGTATATATACATACACGGTCTTTGTTAAGTGTCATCTATTAAGCGGTGAATAATAATTTAATGACAAAAAAATTATATTAATACATTTTTAAGACAAAATTTATTACGTTTATATATATTAATACATTTTGCACATAAACTCATTTATAATATATGTATATATATATATACATTATAAATTGACAACCACTTGACAAAAATTGATTATTAGTTGCAAACAAGGTCCTGTGATACCCTAAATTATTTGGGAGCCACAATCATATGAGGCTCACCCTTAAATACAAAAAACCTACACCAAGTGGTTTTTGATCCAATGATATAGGCGTTACTCTCCTAAATATAAAATAAAGAGTTCAAATATTGCAAAGTGCAAGATGAGAATAGTTGTGTACATATTTGCTAATTAAAAAGTAATGCAGAGAACCCACATGATAGAATTTTCATAAACTTTGGAATAACATGTGGCCTTGTATCTGAAGCACAGTACCGTGCTATGTTTTTAAATATAATACTTTTTTGAATATGTTTTTATGATCGAATCCATTCATTACGTAGAATTCGTCGAGTGTGTTATCTTTGTAAAAATTTAGATTGATCCAATACATGTAACTAAGTGATTGAATAATATTTGTTTAATAATTTTTTTAAAATTATAATTTTTATTTATTTATTTATAAATTAATATTATGCGATCATTTAGTTACAGGTATCGAATCAACTTAAATTTTTATATAAATAATAAACTTGATAATTAATGAACGAATCATATCATGAAAACATATTTTTTAAAAAATATTGTGCTTAAAAGCACATCAAGTGCTGTGCATTTAAGCACAGCGCCTTCCCTCAGTTAGCACGTGCTGCTTTGTTGTGCGCTTTCACGCGCTGTGCTGTTGAAGATGAGTAAAGGCGTTATTGCATTGATTATTACCATGTGCTGCTTTGATGCAAGAATGTATACCATTGGATAATTCCTTATTTGTTTATTTTTATTTTTATTAAATTTTTTTATTATTTAGTTAAATTGTTTTATTTTTTTTCATCAAAACGAGTTAAAAAAATAAAAAAAATTGAAAATTAAAAGATAAAAAAAAAGCCAAAATAAACTAATAAGTCAAATTTTATGTTACTTATATTCGCCTTTAATGGATTTTTTTTTTATTTTTTGATCAAAATTTTTTATTTTTTGAATTTATCTAATCGAGACGATTTAAAAAAATTAATCAAAAAATAAAAAAATTCAAAAAAAAAATTAAACAAAATTATTGACATTTAGCCGAAAGAGGACAACTATCTCCTCACCCACACACCTCAAATCCCCAAAATCTTAAAATGTAGATAGATTAGGACCTTTTTGGGGTGTGTCATTGCCATAATGAAGCAACCTTAGTTGGTGATGATTTGGTGAGCTAGTTGTGTTATTATGCATATAGAATTGATGTGATTTATAGTCACTTATTGAGGGCCTATAAAAGAGGAACAATTATAATGAATGTTTAGGCTTGAATTGTAGAAAGTGTAATTGGATAACATGACAACACCGTTAATTAGCATATTTTCTTGGTAATGTTTGGTTTGCATAAATCACTAAGAAAGTTATCAAAATTTGAAGTGCAATTCCATAATATAGATTTCATGCCTTTTTTGCTACTATTGTACTAATGTTGCAATTTTATTATTATTTTTTTTTGTGCATGTGCTATCCAAGTTTATCTCATATTGATTTCAATAGAATTGTACAGGACGTTATTGTCATTTATGTATAAAATTTGCTTTGCAATTTACAAACAAACATCGAATTAGATAGAATAATTTTTCATGTCTCTTGAAAATTAAACATGGGAATGGACAAAATGAGGATTAATAATGCATTGTTATTGGTATCATAGGACTATATTAGTGAGGAAAAAGTAAATACCCCTTAATCCTTACCCTCAAAATAAACATGGCCAAAATGGACAAGAACTAATCCTTTAGATCCTTCGAATGAGTCGAATG
>JAULJZ010136541.1:0-10740 GCA_032270985.1 Heliamphora pulchella | reverse complement strand
ATAGATATCTGAGTTATTACTTGCTTTTCATTTTTAGAATGATATCCAATTAAACGGTTTTACCAACAATTCGAAAAGCTATCCCGCAATGAAAATGATCATACTCTAATCACCTGATCATAACCCGCCGCCCTTGTTACATCACCTTGCCGGTATGCTTTATCGTTCCCCAGCGACCGGGACGCCATTTATCTTATCATTCTCGTCTTTATAATATCTACATTTTCGATAATTATTTTCAAACAGTATAAATAGTGGTGCACCTCAAGAAATTGTTATAAAGCGATAATCGAAAATTGAACTAACTCAGTTATCATAAGACTCACCTGATATTTGTAAAAGTCAGTAAATTTTTGCTCAAAAATCCAAATTCTAAACAACATAAAAATACAAATTTTAGTACGATGTCCCATATCTTTGCTCAAAAGAACAATTTTATCTACTTTGTTTCTAAGATAATTTTTATAATATTTACATTGAAAGGAAGTTAGCACTCATTTAAGTCTAATCGTCAAAAGTTTTAGAGATAAAATTAAAACACTTATTTTGGAAAACTTATATTTTAAATTCTTATTTATCTTAAACATAAGATTCCTTGCAAAAATATTAACTTTAACAGAATATTTTTTTTTTTTCTCAAAACCTTATTTCGAAATAATTATAAACTTAGTTTAGGCAAGGGAAAATTTAAAATGTTAACTTCAAAACTTTAAGAAATAACATTGGTTTCATCTTTTTGAAAAACTTATTTAAAAACTAACGAACTCATAAAAATTCTAATATAAAGCTCATAATTTAGTAAAATTTTTCTAAATCGTGCTTATTATTTTATTTTATTTATTTATTTTTTAATTTAGAAACTTGGCTTACGCTGAAGAAGGGTATATTTTAAAAAAGATATGGCTTGAGTCAATTTAAAATGTTTAACTTAAAAAAACATATAAGAAAATCCTTTTTTTTAAACCTAGGTAACATTAAGCTTTCTGTAACAAGCTATAAATAATTTAGATGCAACCAAACACTTCCCATCTCACACTCACAGAGAAAAACAATATATGTAAAACCAACACGTACACACTTAAACCACACACACACACAACTCACACACACTGTCTCACGCCAAACACTCACACACCCAACCACACACAGCAACACACACCACCTCACATTCACACACCCATCCATTGCATTATATGCACATTTACATTAAAGAATTACTACACACAGAGGCTCTTCATTGGTGGTGATATGGTGGTGTAAGTGCTCAGTGGTGGTGGTGGTGGTGGTATCGTGCGGTGGTTAGAGAACAGAGAGAGAACAGAGAGAGAGAGAGACAGAGAGAGAGAGAGAGAGAGAGAGAAATAGAGGGGGAGAGGGAGAGGGGTTTACAGAGAGCGAGAGAGAGAGAAAGAGGTACAGAGAGATAGAGAGGGAGAGAGGGAGGTTACATGCAGAGAGAGAGAGAAAAAGAAAGAGAGAGAGAATAAAAGAGAGACGGAGAGAAGGCAGAGACCGGCGGTGGCCAAATGCGGCGTCGTCAGCGGCGATGGTCGGGGCAGCGGCGGTGGGTGGCGGTGTTGCGGCGGCTGGTGGTGTGCGACGTGGGGCGTGGCGTCTTCTTCCTCGCTTCTGCGCGAGCTTCTAAGCTTCAGCTTCTATTGGAAGCTACTGTGTTATGAAGCTTTACGCTTCAGTTGTTTAAACTATTCAGATCACTTTTTGTATTTTTTTAGTTTTCGTTTATGAACTCATACCATTAATTTTCTCAAACTCTCGATTCTAGTGATTTTATTTTTCTCAAAGAATGATGCTAAGCAGAAGTCGGGTGTATATATATAGGAAAAGGTATGGGACAGTTGTCCCTTTGCATGGAGCTTGAAGACTTCATTGCGTGACAGCTGTATTTTGATGCGGAACAGATGTGCGGTGAATAAATTTTTATACCTCAGTAAAATTTTTGATGTAATAATTTTAATTCGAAAAAAAAAATCTAAAAATTTGAGATAAATTTTTAATGTCACTTGAGGAATTTTCGTGTAATCAAAATTTGAATAAAAATTTTCTAATCATGTAGTAAATTTTTATCTTAATCTTTAATTATCTAAATTTTAATTAAATGTATGTTTTTGAATTTAAATTTTAAAATTAAAGATAAGAATTTGCTAGGAATTTTATTTTAGATCTTTTTATAAATTACTCGTTTATTTTTCTTTTTATAATTATGATTATTTAAAACAATAACTGACTTTTATTATTATTATTTTTCAAAATATCATATTTATCATGATTATAAAATAGTAGGTGGTCTTAATTTTTCAAAAAGAATAATATTTATTGTTTCATTAGTGTTTGAATCGTCGCATTTTATTTAAATCTTTATTTTTACAAGAATATTTTATTTAACTTTTATTTTATTAAAACTATTAAAATACTAACTAAAACTCATAGTTGCATAAAAAATATAAAAAATTGATTTTTATTAAAACTCTTTACATTTTTGATAAGTTATTTTATTTTTGTTACAATATAGTTTTTTTTATAGTTTGGATTTTATTTATTGTTTTTGTTATTTTAAATATTCGGTGTCACATTAAATGTCCCCAGTCAGTGCAAGTCAGTGCAAGTTGGTCTGAAATAAATTGGTTTAGTTGCTTTGGCATTAAGCAAGAATGAACTAAACTTTTTTTGTTTTAGTTTTTTGAGATGGTTGACCAAATAAAATTTATTTAGAGCTAAACCACCTTGCTTGAGCTTTGGTGGGTTGGCTCTGGGTGCATTTAAACACCCAAAGGTCATTATTTTTCTTTCTTTTGATCCCATTTTTTTTTTGAGTGTAAAGTGTCTTGGTAAAATGTCCTATTTGACCCCTTTGATGCACCATCTATTGAGCCCAACAAAAAGTGGAGTAGAGTATTGTTGTTGACCTTGTGAATCTCTATTTATCGAAGTATCAAATATTTTGCATTATAACTTGGTTGTATTAATTTCCCACTTGGATCTGGAATCTTGGCTCCGCGGGATTTTCTTGTAATATTTTGAGATTATTATGTATCATCTAACATGGTTATTTTATCTCATAGAAGCGTATACAAAAATTACTTTTGTAGTGAGGGAAATAGTCTACTCAGCTCGGGCATATAAAATCCCAAAATGCACTTGGACTGCAGCTGGTGTGTTAGTAGTAGCCTATTATTCTTATTATTATTAGTATTAGTGGGTGATTATCATGTGTGTGGGGGTGTATAGATGTAATAGTGTTCCCTAATTTTTTAATATAAATAAGAGTGTTCGCCTACCGGTTTGGTACAGCTTCCCATTATTCTATTTCTTGTAACATGGTATCAAAGCCACCTTGAAACCCTAGCCTCCTTCAGCCACCAAATCCTAACATGCATCTGCACCACCTTCAGCCGCCGCAAGCCGCAAGCCTAAACCCTATCCCTCCTCCTTTGCCGACGGCCTTTGTGGCTCATACAACCTAGCCGAAGCCTTCGGCCCCTACTTCAACCAAAGTTTTAAATCACAGTATCGGCCGGCGTAACGGTTACGGTCGCGTGTAACGAATATTGAGCGTATCGATCAACCTGTAATGGGAATCGGGCGTCGCGGACGTGAAATTTTTTTAAGCGCTAGCAAATGGCATAAAACTCATTGATACACATATTATAACTTTATTTACTACAAATTGAATATTTGTAGTTATTTTTAATTGCTATTTGGATACAAAAAAACATATTTTCTAGAATTTATGTTATTTTTTAAATTAAAAAATACGACATAAAAATATTATATAATCAATAATAATATTAAATTATATAATCAAATCATGAATAATTCAACTTAAATAAAAAAATATTATACTAAATAATAAATATTTATATTACTTTTACTTTATATAATATAAATGAGGTAAAGTATATACATAATTTAAATATTACATACAATAATAATAATAAATTATAAGATGATAAATTAAAAGAAATAATTTTTTAATAAAACAAGATAAAAATATAAATAAAAATTATAATGAAAATCTAAATACTAATTAAAATGTAAAAAGACTAGCAAATTAAAAAAAAAAAAGGAAGGAAAGTGGTGACCAAACACCACTTAACCGAAATCACCCAAAACCCAATACTTTACGCAGTCCACGACTTATCATGTTCTCCAATACTCCAATACTCCATGACTTCGACTTCTCCAATACTCCTCCAATCAACGCGCAACTTCGAACACCACCGACGCCGACGACAGGCAGACTCATCGACGCCGACGACGACGACAACTATAAGACCCATCGACGACGACGACGACGATTAGAAGACCCATCGACGACGACGACAATGACGATTAGAAGACCCATCAACGACGATGACTTACAGATTTTTGGTCAATTCAACTCCTTGCGATCTGGTTTAACTTGATTCATGTTAGTCACTACCTTTGGTGCGATTTCTGGTAACCCTGGGCCGTATCGGCTGTAACGGCCGTTACAGGCTGATACTCCACTGATACCCGTTACGTAACATGGGATTCTTTGTAAAGCCATTACAGAGCAGCGAAACGGAATCGGTACTCCCAAGATATCATTACATAACGGCCGTTTCATTACGTAACGGCCGTTATTTAGAACCCTGACTTTAGCCCCTGCTTCAAACCTCTTCCATTGCCGAAAGCCCCTGCTTCAGCCGCCGACAGCTTAATGAAACCCCAGCCATCACCTTCTTCCCTTGCTGCACCTTCTCCCAGTGCCGAAATCTATTGCTCTCACCCAGACAGGCCCTGAAAGTCCATTTTTTCTCTCTGACAGTCACTTTCTCTACTGTCGACATCCCCTAGAGGAATCACAGCCACTGTTTTGAGGATCTAAGGGCTGCCGGGGCTCTTGTCTCCCCTGTTGCTGGTACTGATAGCCTCCAAGGAGCATTTTTAGTGCTGTTTTGAGGATCTAAGGGGGTAACCGTGGTTGTTTAACTCGATGGAGATGATGTGAAGGTAACCAGTGGTCCATTTATGAGTAGCTAAGGTTGTGACTGTGTTTTCTTATTTATTGGGTGGTTGTTTGTGTGATTCTTTGAGATTGATAGACTGGGATGTCAACGAAGAGTTCTATCGGAGGTGGTGAGTCTCAAATGAGTGCCGATAAATAAGAAATCACGGACGTACTTTCATCCGCACGACTAGTGGATTCAAAGTTGACTGGACCACAAACCTATGTTTTATGGAAAAAGATGTTGCTGATAATTGAAGGTATGGAGAAGGAGAATCATTTGTTCGAGGATCCTCCTGAGAAAGGATCTGATGACTATAGAAGATGAAAACGAGATGACGCAATATTACTCAATCGGATGCTGAATTCCATGGAGTCCTCTGTTGAGGTTTTGGTAGCTAATGCCACAACGGTCCAGGAGGTATGGACCATACATGAGGAGACATTTGCCTCGACGAATGATTTTTTCAGGTTATATGATGTGATGCGTAGCATCTTCAGGATACAGCAGGGAGAGCGACCTTTCTTCCGATTATTTCACGGAGTTTAAGGTATTGGCTGATGAGTATGATCGTTTGGTACATTTTACCAATCGATATGAGGAGTTCAGAGACTAGAGGATGCAGTTCTTGGTGATTTGTTTTCTAGCTAGAGTGAACGAGTAACTAGACGCAGCACATTCTCATATTCTAGCTGGATTTGATATTCCCTTGCTATTTGAGGATTTCAGGAGACTGAGCAGAGCAATTATTAAAGATGAGCCCCGAGGTATAACTACTGACCAGAGTGATCATACAGCCCTGGGTGTGTCTCGTGGAGAAGGTAGAGGCAGATTTTGAGGTAAAGGCCATGATGGGGGCCGTGGTGATGGAGGCCAAGGTTGAGGCCGTGGTGGAGAACGAGGTAGAGGTAGAGGTGGACGTGTGACCAGGTCCTGCTACTATTGTGGAGAGCATAGATATTTATAGAGCTCGTGCTAGAAGCTATATGGGCATCCTATATCCTCTGTAGTCAATGCAGTAGCCGATTATGATGCTCTTTCCTCTTCTTTTGAGAGGACTATTGATGTGACTCATGAGGAATATGATTAGTTCATCCAGATGAGGATTGAGAACACAGTTGATGCTCCCTCAGCTATAGTTGTAGGGAACCCCGCTGCGTGTATGGCCACTCCTATATCGTGGGTGATAGATTCAGTTGTATCTACACATATGACTCACTTCACAAGTACTTTTTCGTCTTATCAGTTGACCCCTAGACACAGTGGGGTTATTGTTGCCAATGGAGAAACCTTGGAGGTGAAGGGACAGGGAGTAGCTACTTTATCCCCATCACTTACCCTTTCTGATGTGTTACACACTCCTGCTAATCCGTTTAATTGTGTGAGTCGCATTACAAATGATTTGAACTGCTCTATAACATTCTTTCCTAATTATTGTGCTTTTCAGGATCTAGTTTCGAGGAATACTATCAGTAGAGGACGAGTGGTTGGTGGCCTGAATGTGATGGATGAGACTTTGAATGTTGCATGCTCGGAAAGATCATCTCAGATTCTGGATATATACTGTCGGTTAGGCCATTCCTTATTGCCCAGTCTGATGAAACTATGTCCCACTTTGAGTAAGGTTACACAGTTAGAGTGTGAGTCATGTCGATTTGCTAAGTACCTGCGTGTGCCAAATGTGTCCAGGAATAATAATAGGACAATGAGTCCTTTTTCTTTAGTCCATTCAGATATTTGGGGTCCGTTACCTGTTACATCTTTGTTTAGATTTTGGTACTTCATAACTTTTGTTGATGATTATTCCAGGATTACTTATCTCTATCTTATGAAGAAGCATTCTAAATTACCTATTGTTTTCACTACATTTTGTAATGAAGTCCAAACTTAATTTGGCAAAACTATTCAGACACTATGTAGTGATAATGGGGGTGAGTATATTGGTGGAGTGTTAGGTACATACCTGCGTATACATGGGATTATTCACCAGACGTCCTGCCCTGACACACCACAGCAGAATGGAGTGGCTAAGAGGAAGAATAGACATCTCTTGAAAACTGCACGTGCTCTCATGTTCCAGATGAAAGTTTCCAAAGTCTTCTGGGGTGAAGCTGTGTTGACAGCATGCTATCTTATTAATAGATTGCCATCCTCTGTTCTACATGGTGCTACACCCTTGTCAGTTTTATGTACTCGGCAGATTCTATTTTCATTGCCTCTCAAGAGTTTTAGGTGTGTTTGCTTATGTGAGAGATGCCAAACTGAATGTGACTAAGCTGGATGCTCGAGCACTTAAGTGTGCTTTTATGGGATAACCGAAGACACAGAAAGGATATCGTTGTTACAGTCCGGAGTTGCGCCGGTTTATAGTATCCCGAGACATGATTTTTGTTGAGTCTACTTCATTCTATGGCCCAGGCACTACACCTTCCTCCACTGTTGATGATGGTTTAAACTGGTTTCTGATGTATCATTACTCCACTGATTTACCAGTGGAACCTTCTCCCGTCGCCAGTTCTCCGGTTGATCTTCCCGAAGAGCCTTCTCTTATTGCCCCGAATTCACCTGTTATATCATCATCCTCAAAATCATCTTCACTAGGCTCCACCACCTCTCCTTTACTCGAGTCAGTATCTTCTCAACTAGATTTGGCCTCTGATTAAGTAAGTAATCCTCCTATTGTTTAACGCAAATCTTATCATCGTTGTCGAGATCATCCCTTGTATACTATATCATATCGTGGTTTGCCCACCACTGTCCAGCAGGCTATCATTACACTTGATCAGCATTCTTTGCCTTGCTCTGTTGTAGATGCTCTTTCTCATCTAGGTTGGCGCAAGGCTATGATTGAGAAGATGAATGCTTTTGAGGCTAATCATACGTGGGACCTGGTGAGTCTTCCTCTTGGGAAGACAGCTATCAGGTGTAAGTGGGTATATACTGTCAAGCTTCATTCTGATGGCACTCTTGAGCAGTTGAAAGCCCGCTTAGTGGCAAAGGGCTATGCTCAAACATATGAACTTGACTACTTTGATACTTTCTCACCCTTTGTCAAGATGGACTCAGTTTGGTTGTTCTTGTCGTTGGCTGCATCACATAAGTGGCTTTTGTATCAACTCAATGTGAAAAATGCCTTTCTTTATGGTGATTTAGAGGAAGAGGTTAATATGGAGCAACCACCTGATTTTGTTGCTCATGGGGGGTTCCCTAATTAGGTATGTCATTTGAGGCGATCATTGTACGGTCTGAAGTAGTCTCCCAGAGCTTGGTTTGGCCGTTTCAGCTCAGTAGTACATGAGTTTGGCCT
This sequence comes from Heliamphora pulchella, assembly GCA_032270985.1. Classification (NCBI taxonomy): domain Eukaryota; kingdom Viridiplantae; phylum Streptophyta; class Magnoliopsida; order Ericales; family Sarraceniaceae; genus Heliamphora; species Heliamphora pulchella. Next base: position 2,442 of record JAULJZ010136541.1, on the reverse strand, counting down.
TTGGCAATCAGCGAAGGATCACACAGTATTCTTGCAACATACCTCGGCTGGTTGCATATTACTCGTACTGTATGTGGATGACATTGTTGTTAATGGTAGTGACAGTGGAGGGATTGTTGCGCTTAAATCATTCCTAGGCACTAAGTTTCAGACGAAAGATCTTGATGAACTTCGATATTTTCTTGGCATTGAAGTAACTAGGAATACGAAATAGGTGTTCATTTCTCAGAAGAAGTATGTTCTTGACATTCTGGCACGAGCATGGTATATGAGTGCCAAAGAAGTGGACTCACCTATGGAGTCTACCGTTAAGCTAGAGCCGAAAGGAGTAATTCTTTCAGACCCTGAGCAATATAGACGTATAGTAGGGCAACTTAATTATCTTACTATGATGATTCGTCTAGATATTGCTTATCCAATGAGTGTAGTGAGTCAGTTTTTGTTCGATTCTCGTGTTCTCCATTGACAGGCGGTGTTACGTATTCTTTGGTACTTGCACAAAAATTCGGGTAAGGGCATCCAGTTTTCTGATCATGGACATATGGGAATAGAAAGATACTCTGATGCTGATTGGGCTGGATGCACATTTGACAGGAGATCCGCATCTGGTAACTCTGTCTTTGTTGGTGGGAACTTGATTTCTTAGAAGAGTAAGAAGCAGAATGTTGTATCTAGGTCTAGTGAGGAGGCGGAGTACCGAGCTATGGCATTAGTAACTGCATAGATTATGTGGTTTTAGCAGTTTTTGACAAAATTACATTTTCCTCTTAGTGGTTCTGCCAAACTCTGGGTTGATAATTCCTCTACTATTCATATCGCTACAAATCCAGTATTTCATGAGAGGACGAAATATATTGAGGTTGACTGTCATTTTGTTCGTGGCGAATATCAAAAAGGAGTTGTCACATTTGGGTCTATTCCTATAGGGGAACAGGTGACAGATATTTTTACCAAGTATTACCGGGTCTGCGTGTCTCATATTTGTGTAGAAGCCGGGCATGGTTGATATATAAGCTCCAGTTTGAGGGGGAGTGTTAGTAGTAGCCTATTATTCTTATTACTATTAGTATTAGTGGGTTATTATCATGTGTGTGTGGGTGTATGGATGTAATGGTGTTTTTTAATTTTTTAATATAAATAAGAGTACTCGCCTACCGATTTGGTACGGCTTCCCATTATTCGATTTCTTCTAACATGGTGTACCACTCGTTCAGGTACAAAACCTTCCTCTTCCACCTAACACAGTATGGTTTAAACGTTTTTTTTCCAATTTCCTAAATGTTATCTTGTTTTCATGTTCAAGCCAGATCTTATTTTTATTCGATGGTGAGAGAGTAACTTCTATTATACCCGTAAACGAGTTTTTCTGGGGATCAATATCTTCTAATGCTTACGGCAGAAGGCTACATCAAGAAGTATCTTTGAACTATTTCTCATCAATCAGGTCAACGAGGATTATAACGATTCAATTGGTTTGTGCTATGATGTCTTGCCTTACTTTATATGTCAATAATATTCCGTAATGTAATTTTGGACCTCATACAGTGATTTGATAGGTTCCTAGTGATGAATTGAAATGGGTTCGTCATTGTACCAACGATGACCTTGTGGCCATGGCTTCACAGAATGGAATGGTGATTTTAACTTCCTATGAGATTGTAAGTTCGCCCTCTATACCTTAGGTCCCATAAATTAAGGGAAGTCATATTCACACTCTACTTATAGTGTAAGATGCTGAAAGAAAAAAAATGGGTGAGGGAGATTATAGGTGGAGCGTAAATGTTGTTTCGCCAAAGTAATTGCAGATTCTGAATTAACCACTATTAACATTCAGGCAAAGGTTTAAATTATTTTGTTTCTCCTGTGTGTGTGATCAAAGGGCATAATGGAAGTATAGAACAAGTAAGATGACAAGAGCTTCTTATTGTGATTGCTTTTAGTTTTGTGGAAAGGAAATAAATAAAATAAAGATTTGTGCCGGGCTGGGCTAGTTTGATAGGATCACTCACATTTATTGCTTATGGCAAGCATGGACATTATTCCTGCAATCATGTGGAAAGAGTTGGAGAGGGTTCCACAAGCTAACGGAGGTGGGTAATTCCTGAAACATTTTCATGAACTTTTTGTCTATAGCTATATAGTTTCAGACCAGTTCTGAGTTGCTAGTAGTTGTCTGCCAAACTCCATAGACAGGAAGAATTGCATTAATTTTTTCTGAGTTGCTAATAGTTGTCGGCCAAACTCCATAGACAGGAAGAACTGGATTAATTTTTTCCTCATTTTGTGGATTTTTGTTGTTTTCTATTTTGAGTAAGCATTGGCCCTACTTGTCTCCAGTCCCTGTTGTGTTTGTTGGTTCAGTTATTAGGTAGGACATGTCGAGCTGATGTTCTGGTACAGTTTGTTCTATTTATTAATCCTTATCCATGAGGTTCATTGTGG
>JAULJZ010136530.1:0-10740 GCA_032270985.1 Heliamphora pulchella | reverse complement strand
ACTTGTCTCTGGTGTCGACACTAAATCTCTGCAGGAAGCCTCAGTAGTTTTGTGTCGACACAAATCTTCTTGGGGTCAACACCAAAATTCTGCAGGCAGGCTTCAGGACATTTGGGTCGACACGATTTGTCGTGGGGTCACACCAAAATTCTGCAAGAAGTCTCGGTTGTTTTGTGTCGACACAGTTTCCATTTGTGTCGACCCAAACTTCAGTAAATCAAAAGTGAGGATCACTTTTGTGTCGACACAATTTGGCTTGTGTCGACTCAAAATGAGTCCTAGGTACTTCGGCGCTTTTTGTGTTGACACAAAACTAATTTGTGTTGACACTAACATTTTAGTACCTCAAGATCAACTTGAAACATAGTTAGGGTGTCAAAGCATTTGATCAACACAAAACAAATCCCTTAACCGCTACTGAGTGGTTAGAGGTAACCACGACGTTCTTGGATACCTTGGAGATCGGGGAAGATGAGTTACGTGTTAGGTTGGCGGCATTTCAACTCTGAGAAGATGCTAGAGAGTGGTGGCAGTTTGCTAAGACCACTGTAGACGACACATGGACAGCCTTTACCATGATCTTTTTGGAAAAGTATTTTCCAGGTTCTTCGCGGGATGTGTATCGGGAGGAGTTTCTTTCTCTTGTTCAAGGGAATCTCACCGTTATTCAATATGAGGCTAAGTTCGCAAACTTGTCATGGTTCGCGCCCGAAATGGTGGCAACAGAGGAGCTGTGTACCAAGAGGTTTGAAAGAGGTCTTTGACCTTCAATCAAGGATAAAATTATGGCATTGGGTTTTCGAGTTTACACTGAGGTTGTGGAAGCCGCAATTCGAGTGGAGAATACCATGGAAGAAAGCCGTAAGATAAGGGAGAGTAGGTCGCGTCAAGGGATTTTCGGTGTTTAGTCTGAAGGACGTCAGATGAAGAGCCAAAAATTGGGGGAATCGAGTTCATATCCCCACGGGATGGCAGTTCCAACCACGGTCAGCACCCGTATCGTCTATGGGTTCATCCGGACATTTTGAGCATCGAGAGTTAGTATTTTATGCGTGCCAACAGTCGGGTCATCGCGCAAGGGATTGTCAGCAAAAAGGACAGCAGCAGCAGCAATAGCAGAATCAGGCTCAGGGGAGGGCCCCGCCTTCATGTTTTTAATGTGGTCAGATGGGTCATATTCGATGAGATTGCCCTCAGGGAGGGAACGTTCACGGTACTACTGGAACACATCAGATGCAGCCATTGCAAGGACGACAGGGTTATGGCCAGTCACAACAATAGTCGGGGGCATAGTCAGTGAGGACAGTAAAAGGAGCTACATCAGCCCAGTCAGTAAGGTAGCCAGGAACCAGGAGCAGTGGGGGGCAGAATCAAGGGAACCAGGGACGAGTATATGCTCTTGTGGAGCCTAGTGCATCGGTGGCACCTATCGTACCAGATACCGCAGCTATCCTTCAGTTATACGAGGTACCTTTCTAGTGTACCATTCTTGGGCCAGTGGTTTTGTCGACACTGGAGCATCGCATTCTTTCATTTCATCTGCATTTGCATATGCACTGGGGTTAGAGGTAGATGTGTTGAATAAGGCCTTGTGCGTAGAGACACCGTTGGGTGAGGTTGCCGTATTGAGGCACATCTGTAGAGATTGTGAGATGGAGATCGCCGACCATTGTTTGGTATTCGATTTTATTGTAATCGATATGTTCTCATTCGATGTTATCTTAGGAATGGATTGGTTAATGACCTTTTGCGCCTACATTGATTGTGACCAACGGCGAGTGTTTGTTTGTAGTCCGAAGGGAGATTCCTTTTATTTTGTGGGTGACCGAGACAGTGGTTTAGCACCTAGACTTCTTGGACCTCGAGACCGTGATAGCCTCAGCCTCCTCTTCTCTGCCCTATCTATAGGTGAGATTGATTCCACTCGGGGAGAGCTTCCTCCCGTTGTCTGTGAGTTTCCAGATGTGTTTTCGAGTGAGTTATTTGAGCTTCCACCACGACGGGAGGTAGAGTTTTCCATAGATCTTATTCCGGGGACTGCCGCCATTTTTATGCCTTCATATCATTTTGTACCGACAGAGTTGGTATAATTGAAGGTACAAGTTCAAGATTTGCTGGACAAGGGGTTCATTCATCCTAGTGTATCCCCTTGGGGAGCCCTAGCATTAATTGCAAAGAAGAAGGATGGATCATTATGCCTTTGTATAGATTACCCTAAGCTGAACCAGGTGACGATTAAAAACAAATACCCTATGTCATGTATCGACGATTTGTTTGACCAGCTAAGAGATTCTTGTTGTTTCTCAAAAATCAACGTGAGGTCAGGTTACCATCAATTGCGAGTTAAGGAGAAAGACATTCCAAAAATGGCTTTTCGTACATGTTATGGGCATTTTGAATTCCTAGTTATGCCATTTGGGTTAACCAATGCGCCGATAACGTTGATGGACCTTATGAACCGTATCTTCCACCCCTAGCTCGATCAATTCATGGTGGTATTCGTGGACGACATTTTGATCTACTCACCATCGGAAGAAGAGCATGAGGAACATCTTCGGATCGCCTTACGATTATTACGAGAGCATCGATTATATGCTAAGTATGACAAATGTGAATTTTGGTTGTCAGAAGTAATGTTTTTAGGGCATGTAGTTTCAAAGGATGGAGTAGCAATGGATTCATCTAAGATTAAGGCAGTGATGGAGTGGGAAAGATCGAAAAGTGTGTTTGAGATTCGGAGCTTCTTAGGATTGGCAGGATATTACCGACGCTTTGTGAAAGATTTCTCTAGGCTTACAGCACCTCTGACATGTCTTACAAGGAAGGGAATCAAGTTTGTATGGAACGATAGTTGTGAGTTTGCCTGCTTGACATTGAAGAAGCTACTAACAAGTACACCCATTCTTACTATTTCGGAGAGAGGCCTCGGTTATACGGTTTATTGCGATGCATCACATGAGGGATTGGGTTGTGTGCTGATGCAATTAGATAAGGTGGTGGCCTATGGATCGAGACAGCTGAAAGTTCACGAGAAGAATTACCCTACGCATGACTTGGAGCTTGCAGTAGTGATCTTTGCCCTCAAGACCTGGAGGCACTACCTGTATGGGGAGCGCTTCGAAGTATTCTCAGACCATAAGAGCTTAAAGTATATATTTTCACAGAAGCACTTAAATTTGCGTCAGAGAAGATGGATGGAGTTCTTGGGAGATTATGATATTGATCTCCAATATCACCCGGGCAAGGCGAATGTCATAGCCGATGCCCTTAGTCGAAAGTCCTGAGTACGTTAGCAAGGATAGCAATTAGAGAGTGGAATATGCTTGGAGAAGTTGGAGAGTATGACCTTTGTTTGGGGAAGTCCGACAGGAGTGTCGCCCTATTTACGGTAATTTCTCAACCTACCCTTGTTCATCGTGTTATGGAGGCACAACAATTGGACGCTGAGAGCTTGATGTTCCGGGAACAAGTTTTAAATGGTGAGAGTGCCAAGGAGTGGGCTATCCACCCCGATCAAAGGCTAAGGTTTATAGGAAGGACCTTTGTGCTGGGGATGCTTCGGGAAGACGTGTTGCGCGAGTTTCATCATTCACGCCTGGCGGTGCATCCGAGTAGTACAAAAATGTATCATGACGTACGTAGGATATTTTGGTGGAAGGGCATGTAGAAAGATGTTGCGCTTTTCGTTTCGCGTTGTCTCACATGTCAACAAGTGAACGCCAAGCACCAAAAACCAGCGGGTCAGTTACAACCTTTACTAGTGCCAGAGTGGAAATGGGAAAATATTGCTATGGATTTTGTCTCAGGTCTTCCGAGATCGCTGAAGGGGCATGATGCCATATGGGTTGTGGTGGATAGGTTAACCAAGTCAGCACATTTCTTACCAATCCGCCTGATGGACTCGATTGATAAACTCAGTAAGCTCTATATGTACGAGATTGTTATACTCCACGGGGTACCAATTTCTATTGTTTCTTATCGAGACCCTCGTTTCACGTCACGTTTTTGGCGAAGTTTACAGTCAGCTATGGGGACAAGCCTACTTCTTAGCACCGCTTTCCACCTCCAGACGGACGGCCAGTCAGAACGCACCATTCGGATACTCGAAGATATATTGCGGGCGTGTGTTTTGGATTTTTGTGGATCATAGGAGGACCACCTACCTTTGGTAGAATTCGCGTACAATAATAGTTATCAATCGAGCATCGATATGGCACATTACAAGGCATTGTACAGTAGACCTTGCAGATCACTAGTATCTTGGACCGACGTTAGTGAGACAACCATGTTAGGGCCCGAGCTTGTGCGTGAGACTACAAAAAAGATCATCACGATCCGTAAACGTTTAATAACCGCTCAGAGCCGTCAGAAAAGTTATGCAGATAGAAGAAGAAGACCACTAGCTTTTGAAATAGGAGTTCACGTGTTTTTGAAGGTTTCACCCAGGAAAGGTTTAATGAGGTTTGGTAAAAGTGGGAAGCTATCGCCGCGTTTCATCGGACCGTTTGAAATTCTTGATAGAGTCGGGGAAGTGGCCTACCGTTTAGCCTTACCACCACAGTTAAGCTCAGTACACAACGTTTTTCATGTGTCCATGTTGCGTAAGTATGAATTGGACCCGTCCCATGCCTTGGATTGGACGGAGTTGAGGGTTGACGATGATGTTACCTACGAGAAAAAATCGGTGAGAATCCTTGACACCAAAGAACAAGTTTTATGAGGCAGGACCATTCAGTATGTAAAGGTATTATGGCTTCATCGTGGCATTGAGGAAGCTACGTGGGAACGAGAATCAGAAGTTCGTGGAAGTTACCCCGAGTTGTTTAATTCATGATGGATGCTGGATTTCGAGGACGAAATCTCCTAAGTGGGGGAGATTGTAACGATTTGGACCCTAGTTAATTAATATGTGAATATATATATTATGCCGCACGGTAATGTTTGAGAATTTAAATCATGCACGGAAGTTATTTTTGAGCTTATGTGTGCTCGTAGTGATGATCGAAAGTGGTATTATGCAGGAAAATTCGATTGGGTGAGGCTACATGGTTGTATGGCTCAGTTGTAGCCTGAGTGAAAATAGAAATTGCAGTTCAGGTTTGACCGCTCGAGCGGGGGCCTGACCACTCGACCGGTGTGTTGGCCGAGAGTTCTCTGGATGGCGACCGCTCGAGCGGTGTGGGGTCTGCTCGAGCGGACTGTCGCGGATCTGTCTTTTTTTAAGGGTCGCGTGGACCCCTTTTTCTTTCATTTCTTTCTTTCCTATCTCTCTCTCTCTAAAGCAAAGGTGAAGGTTAGGGTGTAGGTTTGAGAGCTTCTAGAGGTTTGTTTAGCCTCTTTGGGGTGAGATTCTTGCGTTCCTCTCAGCGATTCAACAGTTGGAGAGCCGATTTTGGTCTTGAGAGACTATATTCTCACCACGTGATTAGAGATCGTTGTGATTGGAGCTCATGTGAGCTTCCTCTCGTGAATCTAGCTTCCAAAACGTAGGATTCAAGACTTTCTTTGAATGTTTATGTGATATGTGTCGTATATTTTAAGCTTATGAATATCCGAGCATGAGAATTGAGTTTTCTTGAAACCCTAAGTGAGTTTGATGATAATGGAGGCTAGGCCTTGGATTTATGAGGGGTTTAACTTCATTCCATCTTGATATTGTTCTTTCTTGTGGTTGGAACAAGAAATTGAGGGGTTTGGATTTAAAACTTTAGTATGATGAAATTGACATGATTGATGATTAAATTGTGAGTTATTACAACTATTGTGAATGTTATTTCATGACTTTAAGTGGTACCTGTTGATGTTGGGCCGAAAGTGCGGGTTTCGTGGAATAAAACTAATGAAATTGTGAAGTTAGTGCCATGTAACGGTTAATTCAAGGTTTGAACACTATAGTGTTGAAAATGCGAACAATGAAAATGTCTATTGATGTGGGTTGGGCGAGAGGAACCCTTGGGATTGGACTCGTGCGTGCGTTTTGGTGATTTATATGTATAAAAAGGGCCGATTTGGGATCCAAGGGATCGTTTAAGATTGGGCACAAGTTGTTCCACGGTGAAAAATCAAAAAACTACACAGATTGGGTTCTCTGCCCGCTAGCTAGTGAATCGAAAAAGGATGTTTATCGTGTCGGGGTATAGAACGTTTCGTTACTCTATAGGGCCTGTGTGGCTGGGTTGGTTGTAGCGTTACGCGGGTCTATACACACGTCCGACGTCGGCCCTTCAGATTGTTAACCCACGAGTTGGTGAAATACCAGAAAAGTCTCTATGTGTGTGTAGGCGTGTGTTATAACGTATCGGGTTGGTAAAGTCCTAAATTGATAATTGAAGATGTTAATGTGTTTGGTTAATAGAGAACAATAAACCCGTTTTAAATGAACTCAGTTATGCATGGGAAATTTACTTTGGAAGGAAAGATGTGAATTCTATTGAACTTATATGTATATCTTGCATAACCATCTTCGCATACCAAGCATACCTTCAATGTTAGTCTTGTTCCTACGAGCTTCGGCTCATGTTGTTTAACAACATTTCAAGCAATAACGGAAAGAAGGCCATGGAGTGAGACCAATGGCTCAAGGATTTTGGGAAGGTTGATGGGCTTACATTGTCTCCTTAAATAGTCAATTTTTGAGAAATGAGAGTGTACAGATGTAATTCCTTTTTGGGTACTTAGATTACTGTAATTATGAACTAAAATACTATTTTTGTAATATCTTAGAGTCATATATTCACGTGATGCGTGCATGCGAGGACGTACTTACTTGGTTGGGTTGAATACCGTGATCTAATTATGAATGAATTTTCACAGAAATGTTTTGCTTATGATAAAGAATGAATTGGTTCTCAATTTCTTATTTTCATACCATAGTTTTACTCCCTTTAAGCAAGTTTAATAAAACCCTTTAGTTGAATCTTATTTCCAAAATTAAAGACATTTTTCACAATTTTTGGGCAAAACTCTCGGGTGTGTTACCGCTCGAGCGGCGAGGTGTCCGCTCGAGTGGTCTCCGCTGCGTTTCACCTTTAAAAATTTGTTTTAAATCATGTTTTTCACAAGTGGATTTTTAGGCATAAATGGGTTGTCAAAGGCACAGTTTTCAAATAAAAAGGTTTTCACATCGACCTATTTTCAAAACATGCTCGAATTATAATAAAACGAGATCAAAGCGTTACATAGCCTATGACCTAGGGCCAGCTGAATCCCTTGCCGAACTCCTTCCCCCAAATCACAAACCTCCACTTTCCCGGAATGGAAAACGACCCCCACCTCTGCCACAGACTGCCCTTCCTTTGAAATAGGGATCTCGAATGGAGTCCTCCCTCTCATCTGATATCCAACCATAAGCCCTATGGGCCTATTCCACGACTTTCAAACCCGCCTCTCTACTTGCATTACCATCTTTTTGTGCAATAAAATCATAAATTCTTTTAATTTGTTTCTCTGCCACACCTTTTTCATATTGAGACATATTGAGGAGCAAGACATTTTGATCAATTTCTGCCTCTTCCACACTGAGATCTTTCTCTACTTCCAATGGAGTAGAGAGAATTGACGCTGAGCATTTCGCTGGGCTAGCTCCTCAAAATTTTTTAAATTGAGCTTCTAATGTTTCAAGCATCTCGGTGTTGAAGGGTTTCAGTCCTCCTGGAACCCTAAAAACTTCACTCTCGACTAACTCGTCCACACTTGAAAGAATGGTTTGGATCCTACTAGCTTCATGGAAAACTTCACTGAGTTTCATCGGTGATCTCTGTCCACTACAAGGAGGCAACCCCCTTTGGTCTAGTGATGCCATAGTTGTAGTCTCCACAACCCTATACTTGGAAGGAATAATCTCCAATTGAACTGGTTTCTCCATCATAAAGGAAAAAAAACCCCTAGAACAGACATGAAATATCGCACCTAAAATCGTACCTCAAACTCACACACATTGCACACACATTGCGCCTATAGAATTATTCACTTTATAAGTCCATTTTCATCAATTCACCTTCATGAAATTTGTTTTGAATGAATAAAGCCCCACTAGGTATTAACGTTTAACGTGGAGTCAGGGACCTCGTCGAAAGTATAGAGACAAAAGGAATTCTTCAATGACGGAAGAACGTAGCTAACAAACTCAATTTGTTCCATATCAAGGATAGGTCATCCTAAGAAAGAATCATTCTAAGAATCGAAAGGGGGAATAGAAACGAGTTGAGTATGGCTGAACTATTTGAAAAATTGGGCAAGATTAAAAAACTCGATACCACACTTGTTATTGGGAGTAAAACACAAACTGTAAGGAAGGTCTCGAGAGATAAGGAAATTGGGCCAAACATCCTTTTGTTCTTGATTTTTTTCTTGAATATGGAAGGTAGAGTCTAAAGCCAAGAAAAACCAAAGGATCATAGGAAGGGCAACCATAACCGACTTAAAAGGGTCACTAAGCCTTCATAGAAAAAAGTGCAACACTCATCGAATGAGTGGGATTTAGGTTTTAAATGTAGAAGAGTAAGGCCATTCAAGGGACAGATGGGAGGATAGGGAGGACGAAATTCAAAAAAAATAATTCCAAAGCTACATTTGCAGGAGTTAGATAGGTTTAAAGCCAATAGTGAAGCAGCTGTCAACCAACTCCTTCAAACCTCGATAAAGATGGGCAAGAAGTAAAGGAGCAAAAGCAAATTTTTGGTCTGTTGCTAAGGCCTTGGCCAATTCAGTGAAATAATTTGTAACCTTGAGGGAAGCGACGAAGAAGATGAACTTGTTCAACTAATAAATTAAGAAGGCAATATGTTCAGAGTCAGTGACAGGGAAGGAACCATTTTCTTGGTTCACAGCCAAGAAATGTCCATAGACATATTCTTTGAGTTAGGATAAGAGAAAGGGATGTCTTTACAAGAGATTAAGGCATTGACTTCTTCCCCGTGGAGGTGAAGCCCAACCAAGAATGCAAGGTCTTGGAAGATAGGAGACATGGGGCCGTATTGAAAAAAGAAAGAACTGGAGAAGTGACACCAGAATTGATAAGTAGAAAATACATGGGCTTTGTGTAGTTTAAAGGGGGAGCATTTGAGAAGGACGAGTTCATAAATTTCAATTTTCTTCCGTAGCTCCCCGTTTGAAGCCAGCTGACGAACAACCCAATCATAATAATCCATTCTAAGGATGTGCCAGTGCATAAACAATGATCCATTGGATTATCAATCATAAGAGGGAGTAGGGAGTAATAATGGTTGTTGGCCTTCAATACAAGGGGAAAAAAGAGAAAGATAGGCTAGACACTAATCCTCGCAAGGGGAGAGAGTTCACAGAGAAGAGAGGACGATTTCGCGCAGGTGGGGAATATGTTGAAAAGTGACACTTTTTAAGGAGAGGCGCTACATTTATGGCTTTGATATCAGTAAAGGTAACAGCTCATGAGTTGGAAGGGATTGTAACATTCAAAGACACCTTTAAATTCAAAAGGACTTATTGAAGAGGGGCATTATTTGAACCAAATCTGAAATATTATGTGGCACCTAGGAAAAGAGAGAATATTGAAGGATTCCTAAAGAAAAAAAGGAGTGGTTGACAATTTTACGGGGGGAGACAAGTGGCAGTTCAGGATAAAAGTAAGGAGAGAAAAATGGGATTTGTTATTGACTGAGAGTAATATAGTTTGCATGAACTGCAAAAATAGGAAAATAGTTATGGAATGCAACACTTGGCACGAATGGAGAAATTCAAAAAGCAAAGTAATCGTTAGAGAAACAAATGGAGACAAATAGAGATAATGGTTATTTGATTGGGCATGGAGGCAAAGGAAAAGGGGTACACATCAACTCCACATCAAGCTCTGAGTTTTTTTTAATTTCATATCTTGTGTTTCCATATCTTTGATTGCTGTCCTTAATTCGAATTCCTTGTTTTAGCTTTGATTTCAAATTTAGCTCTTGTCACGCTCCAAACTCCGAATCACGCGAAAAGCCACCGAACAACCACCAAACTGCTCAAACAAAAGGGATTTAAAACCATAAGACCAAACAAGGCCAAAACCTTTGTAAAAATGTGCTACCGATGGTTTATTGATTTAAAAGAGTAGCCAAAAGACTACAGTTACAGCCCCACAGCTAAGCCTTTAAAAACAAAGTTCAAGTTTTGGATAAGAAATTATTTTTTTATTTTAAAAGAAGCTGAGGCTGTTCTAAAAATCTTCCTCGAAGCACAAGAGTTTAAATGAAGCATAAATCATTTGAAAATTCCGTTTGTAAACCGTTGATCCCAACAACAAAAAACGTAGAATGAAACTACGAAAAAATAACAACCAACCCAAGGTTCTCTCGAAAGCATTAAAACATGCATACATCCATAATAATAGTATATGATTTACAACATGTTACAAATAAACAGGAAACATATACAACAGGTATAAACTACCTATCAAGACAAAACAAATGTCTTGTCATCAACCACCTCCGGGCACCACTGGGTCAACCTACAGGACCACGCTTACCTGAAAAAGATTTTACAGCAAAATTCCACACCGTGAGCCGAAGCCCAATAGGAAAAGACAATAAAGCTGTAAAGCATGAAATATAAAATCACAAGCATACGGGATCAACCACAGGAGCCAAAAAGGTTTTCCCAACCCAAAATCATAAGTTTTCCATCAGACTAACGCGGGCCTCAAAACGGTTTTATTTCATAAAACCCCACATTTTCGTCCTCAAAACCATGCATATCATGTAGTGGGAGCTAACTCAACCACAA